>JAZKJV010002829.1:600000-760733 GCA_037367405.1 Ottelia alismoides
TTAATTATCAACATCTTGTTGCATGGGTCCATAATTCATCAAAGGAATTATTCTTGAACTCCTTCAAGAATAATGTGCTTTCGCCGCAGATACTTGGAGATAAGAACATGGCGATTGTATTGTTCCACGTATAGTGACTTGGATGTTGAGATCTCATCTCAAATTCAGATCTCACGGACCTCCCACAGATACTTGATTAAATCAAGAACGCAGATCTAATCTTCTCATTGCATCTGAATCTCATTTAGATCAATGTCCAACACTTGGACCAAGACCAGATTGCTTCTCTACTAAGAGGAGCCACTAAAATCCAAACCTGTTTCATCACTCCCTCGGAATGGAAGCATCATGGTTATACAATCGTTTATGATCACATCACCCTCAGGTATTCCCAATACCTGTACATCCTGCATACTGGAAGACCTATGATCAACCTGAAGATGTAGATCAATTTTACATTATCTTCTTCAGGGTTTGATCACCAAGTATCTCAATCTTTGTCATTGGGAATCGATATCGATCATATGCTTTCCTAAAGCATATATCATACCTTCATATTCTTGTCATGCTTCCAAAGCACGATGACCTTGCATGGAATTTGATCTGTTCCAATACCTCATGAGTGAGCTCATGTCTTCCGATTCATAAGTGAACATGTATGATCCCTTTGAGAGATCGTATTACTTATATGCCCATATATGCACACCAGCTCGTCGGTGTATAGACCTTGGTTAGGTCATCAACCTATTATTCTGCCAAATGTATACACTCAGACATATAGTAACGCATCTGTCTCTGGTCAGAGGATGTGTGCCTATGCTGTGACAGCATTCAACATAGGACTTAGGTTATCTCGATCTCGTTAAGTCAACCCTTTGACCTAACTAATCTGACACCTCAGAATCACTATTCCCATGCAGAGGACCTGCATCAAGAGGTCGGTCAGATATCAGCCTATGTGAGAAAGGATTGCCTTCTCCTACTCAGGCTGGAGATCATCTCTTAATAATCATTTGACGGTGCTTGATGAGTCCTCTATCTAACTCTTTAGATATTCATCCAAACACCAGCCTCTATGATTCATTTAATGAATCAATAGCTATATGATCATCAAGATGTCCATAGTACATAACCTTAATTGTATAGAGGGATCTTATAGTTCATTCATTCATTTAATTTCAGAAAGGGAGTGAAACAATCAATAACTTTTATTGATGAAACATATATATTACAATAACATTTATTGTAAGAATGGTTCGCCCGTGGCTCACATGTCCAATACAATTGGAGTTAGAATGAATTAGTTAAAATGCATGAAGTTAGGTGAAAATGTGAAGATGATTTTGAATGCAATTATGAGTGCTAAAATGCAAATATTAATTTTTTAAATGCATGAATGATAAAAATGCAGAATAAATGATGAAATGCAGCTAATTAGTCAGGAATGAAGTTCTATTTTCATCTTTTAGCATGATGAATCATGGATTCAACATGAGCCCCTTGACGAGTCGCTAGATACGGTAATTAATTAGGTCACGTTGTAGCACGTGTACTCAGCGATTCGGTCAGAACCGAGAGAAGATCTCCGTGAAGAGTGTCTCGGCTTTAATTTATATCCCGGGCAAGTCCGGGGTCGAACTCAGGGAGGCAAAGGAACAACTTGGGGGTTAATTCACAAATTTAGGTCTAGATTTCCACGCGGTATTTTTTTTATTTTTTTTGCTGCTGTAATAACAAAAAGAAATCTTTTTTTTGTTTTTTTTTTAATTTTTTATTTTTTTTTGTTAATTAGAGGAAATGAACATGATGGAAAAGAAAAAAAAATGGGGTTATGATGGATAAAAAAAATGATGGTGATCTAAACAACAAGGAACCAAGATATTAGATAAAATAAAATAACAAGAGAAACAAGGAGAAATACTTACCTGAATCTTCGCCGGATTGGCGGAGTAGCTACGCTAAACTCCTGTTGTCGCCTCGACCCGATTGGCGAGATAAAAATCGGAGAAGCTACACGAGCTCGACGGGGAACTCGTGACGCGAAGCGGAGCTCCGCGGATCTCACCTGAAGGAGGTTGTCGCTTGAGGACGATGCTTCGCCGCTGTCACCAACAAAACACTCCAAGCTCTCTCCTTATTCTATAAGAATGGTGGATGGGGAAAAATGAGGATGTACATATGATTATAAAGAAGAAAAGAAAGAGAAGTTAGAAAGATGGTGGAGATGAATGGAGGTTAGATTATTGGTGGAGTTGAATGGAGGTTAGATGAAGAATGTGGGGTGGAATGGGAGTTGGTGGTAGAATAGAAGACTTGGTGGTTAATGTAGAAATGGAAGTTAGTGTAGAGAATGTGGAAAAAATAAAAGGAAAATAAAATGAAATAAAGTAGGCTACTTATAATACAATAAAATAAAAGATAAGAAAAAGAGTGGAGAATTTACAAAAGAAGACTACACCATGTACATATTTTTTTTTGTTTGCTTTTCTTTTTATATATTTTTTTGTCTTTTTAATAGTAGATATGTACAATAGGAAAATACAATAAAATAGTACAATCAAAATACAACACCACAATGATTTTTTTTTGATTTTTAGTAATTAAGAAAGATAAAATAAAAAATAAAGAAAGAAAGAATATATACATAATATACAATGTACATCTAGGTCCCAAAACCCAACTTTTGCAAACGAGCTCCGATTTTAATGAAACCACTTTCGTTGGATAGATAATTTTCTAACCTGAACTTTAAAAGTGAGTTTGGTGAATTTGGAGTTCATACGGAGCGGGAATTTAGCTTGGAAGTTGGTCTTTACGGCTTTTTCTCTTTGGGATCTAGGAGCATTTATTTGAGGTAAAATTTATTTTATATTTTTGTATTTTTATGTACATTATTATAAACAAGTTAGAGAAAGAATTAGGCAAAAAGGAGTTGAAATGAATTTATTAAAAATATATGAAGTTTTGGGTTATTTACAAGTATAAAACTCCTTTATTTTTGCGGCTTTTTAAGTGTAATTTATTTTGTACAATCTAATATACAATAATTAGTGTGTTTTATTTACAAGAGTCGTTTTGTTAGTTTATTGATTTTATTGACATTTATAAGGGATTTTACTCATGGATTTTGCTAAGATTAAGATATTAAGATGATGAATAGTGGATTCATCACCCCCCTATACTTAAACTTTGCTAGTCCTCGAGCAAATAAAGAATGAATAAGTTGGGTTAACCCCTGACTGTGCAAGTGAATACAAGACTTGCTCCGTTCAAGAACTCTCGGTTTTAGAGATCCTAAAATTCTAAGCTGAACCAAGCTCTAGTCAAAAGGTACCCAATTTCCCTAATCATCAGACTCTCTTTGTATACGTATATATAAGGGATATGACTTTAAGTGTTGACTGCAGTTACAAGAGTAGAGTCACAACGTCACCCAAGGTTCCAGTCCAAGAGACTCTCCTATGGACCCGATCCTCAACACTAGGGAATAAATCATTTCTTGCATCCAATCCACCGTCTCTTTAGTTGTCAGACTTTGAAAGTGTAGATGGAAGGCCAGTTGATGTAGGGCATAGGATTGTGTCATTTCTTATCTCCCTCTCATTGGAACAAGGATCCTCTCAAGTGCCTTATTACGCAACGCATTTTTTTGGTGTTGATCAGTGCGTCCGTCAAGAGAAGTTGGAGCCGTCTGCACTTGTTTTCCTGGGAGTACACCGGGGTGTGCCTTTTTTGAGTACCTATCGTACCTTCTACACCCAGACTTGTAGCATTTACGATGCAGAGCCCTTTTTTGGTGCAAGCCCGACTCCTGGTCCTAATAGCGGTGGTCCAAGTGGACACTTTGAAATGGTTGGGAGCGCTCGCCTTTGGTGGAAGCTCTTTTGATAATAGACTTTGTGGAATGAGAGCTTTTCTTTGACATTTCATTGCTTTGTAGTATTTGTGGCTAGCTCCACTGCTTTTACCAAGAGTTGGCGCACACTGATCAACATTTTTTTATTTTATCACACCTGGCACATAGGTAAATATCAAGAGATAGTACAAGAACCATGTTCTCATACTGGCTAAATGTGCTGACACTCAGGTTTCATGAAGCCTTCATTGATTTTATCCCATCCTCGAGCATCATTAAATCAAGTCCAAACTCAAATCCCTCATCCCAGTTCCTCAAGTGAAATTTCAACTCATCTCATCATAACTGCAGTCGTGTATGTGAGGTGCAGATCATATTCTTAAGGTAGAGACTAAGCATGCAATATAGCACACACATCTTTCAAACTAGGGAAATGTGAATAATTAAGTCAAGGACCCTAATGACTAAGGCTGGTTAACTCAAAATCTCAAGACCTCATAAACCAAGTGTTCCTGAACGTCACTAGTCTTGTGTGAAAGTGAATTGTGTCAGGGATTAAACCAACTTATTAGTTAGTTTTTTTTTAGTTTTTTTTGTTGTTTTTTTTTGTTGTTTTTTTTTAGTTTTAGTTTTAGAAAAAGTTTTTTTTTGATAAACAAAGGCAAAGAAGTTTTTTTTTTGAAAAAGATAGGTGAATAAGAAAAGACTTTTTTTTTGAAAAAGTTTTTTTTTAGCAAAAGAGGATTTTTTTTGTTTTTTTTACCCATCCCATAATATATATATAAATACATGAAAGTACGAGGTATGGGTAAAGTATATATGTAATATATACACGCCCCCCTATACTTAGGCTGTGCTATGTCCTCATGGCACTAGGTGACAAAAATCCATAGCTCGTACTAAGTACAAGTGGGTGAAAAGAAAAGAAGTGAGGGAAAAAAATGTGGATAATACACAATGGGCATCGGCCCTCCTATACTTAGGCTCTGGTCAGCCTAAGTATTGGAAAGAACACAAGAATGGGGGACCAATGAGAATGGGAAAGAATATACAAAAAGAAAATAAAAAGAAGAGAAGGAGTAAATCGGGTCACTCACCCCCCTATACTTAGGATCTAGTCATCCTAAGTATAGCCACAAAATGAAAATGATACGGAACTGGGGCGAGTGATGCGAATCATGAGGGAAGGAGGTGAATAAAGGAAGGAAGATATGTACAAGGAGGAGGAAGAATATACAAGGATCAAGAAGGTTTGTGACGGACCTTCTTGCGGGAGCGATGGGGTGGGAAGTATACACATGTGTCGCTGTCAGAATCGTCCTCCGAAGAATAATAGTGAGGTGTGGGGAACGTCCAACGGGGGTCAACACATGGCTGCTTGCTCAAGTATGGCTTCAGAACAGCCGAACTGAGCTCACTCATATAGATCACCTCATCCGGACCTGATGAGGACTCCTCAGAAAGTTCCTTCTCTGAAACATCGAAGGTAACCTTCTTAGTCGGTTTTCTAGAACCTGAAGCATCAAGAGGAAGAGGAGATTGATACGTCTTAAGGAGTTCGGGGGAACACCTCAAGGAATCAACACCCGTCTTCTTCTTACCAGATGACCGACTAGAGGATGGAGCAACCGATTTATCAAGATTGGTCAATTTGGGCCCAGTTGTCTCCTTTGGTGTATGTCTTGGATGTGGTGTGTGTGAGGTTCTGACCAGAGGTTCATCATCAGATGAGTCACCATATGCATTGTAATACTCCTGAAGGGTCAGCACACGTCTCTGATAAGGCACAGTGATCTCAATTGGCTTGACATTGTTGGGTTCTTGTGTCGGATCATCGAAATGATCAATGCAATCCACAAAGGTCATGTCCGACTCACTGATAGCTTCTGGTCTTGAGTCCTCTCTAGAAGCTGTCGTGGTGGTGGTGCAAGCAGTAGGCGGTGTGTGGTTGTAGGAAGTGTCTAAACCAATGGTTGTCTGGACAGTCGGTATCTCAGGTGTAGTAGAGAGATGGGACTCAACTGTCTCTCGAAGGTCACGACTGTCTGCAACTTTACGGGTTACCTTGGAATATCGTGTGTCCTCAAAGATCTGGTGAGGTCGGAGTGCTCCCAATGCAGAGAAATCGATCTCCCGAGTCTCACAATCTATAGTTGCCTTAGCCAAGGCTAAGAACGGCTTCCCAAGAATGATCGGAGACCGGGTGAACTCTCCTCGGTGCTCAATGTCAATGATCGTGAAGTCTATCTCCAGTAGAGCACCTTGGAAAGTTACGATGACTGAAATGGTTCCTCTTGACCGTCTAACAGATCGATCCGCCAACTGAATGATCTCTCTTGACTTCTTGGCAGATCCGAGTTTGAGCTTGGCAAACACGGAGGTCAGGAGGATATTAATCGGTAAGTCATCATCGATTCTTGCATGGGTGAATGTGGTATCTTTGATTTCACAATCAAATCTAGGTAACCGCTTTACTCTGCGGCTCTTGGTTTTTCTCCCTATCATCAAAGATGTGGCCATAGACACTATATGTATCTCAGTCCTTGTTCTCTTATTGCCCGACCTTTTAGGCATCAATTTACTTCTCACAAATCTTTTAAGGTCGGGAAAGTGCTCAATGGCCATTATTAAGGGAAGCTCAAAAATCAACTTTCTATCCAATGCTTCCCTAACCGCAGGATCCAATTTTTTTAGATCTTTTCCTTTTTCAATTTTTATGGTATTTTCCGAGTTTTCAATTTTTTTGGTCTTTTTGGTAGGTGAAGGAGGACTAGGAGAATGTACATACTCAAGTTTGGAGGAAAAATGGTTAGTAGAAGAGGGAGGTAGAAGGGACTCCAGCTGTACATGATGTGTGGTCAATCCGGTGTCTTCCAGGTTTTCGAAATTCAATCCGCAAGATCCATGATCCACATTCCTACCTGGACTCTTGATCGGTCTACAAATGTCATCCTCCAATAAGTTCTCATGACACATCATGAGAGAAGTCGACGCAATTGGAGGGTACTGCTGAGAACTCGGGCTCTTATACTCAACACACCTTGACTCGGGTGTGTAATACTGGGTTGAGTATGGCCCATATGTATGGTAGTTGTTGGTCGGAGCCTCATTAGGCGGAGTTAGTAGACAGGGGGTCTGTAAATCAGTCGCATGAATCCAATCCCCTGTATATGTCGGCTCTCCGAATGGGTGATATAAAGGTTGGTCAATGTGGTCTCTATCACTCAGGTCAATCAAGTCAGGAAGATCGTACGGTGCAGGCCTCTCCATTCGGTTTGTCTGGTTGACCATGTTGTACCCTAAGGTTAAGTCGGGATGTGTGTATAGCAATTGTTGTTCTGTCCCAACTCGAGGTGAAAGTGAGGTATGTGGGGTCAACTGATTATGCCAATCATTCATCTCAGCAGTCGCTTGCTCTTTGATTTGTTCCTTGATTCCAACAAGCGGACGAGAATATAGTGAGCCAATCCAAGGTGGTTGTGGGTCAGGGGTGCAAGAATGTGGGGTAGGTGAGAAGGACTAAGAAGTGCGGAAGTCAGTCGGAGTTCTGACTTCGCGGTTGGGGTGTGGGTATGAAGGGGAATGAGAGGGTGGAGATGATCGAAATATGGTCGAAGAAGAATGACGTGGATATGATGACCAATATTCTGACATCTTGGAGGGAAAGTGGGAGAATGAAGCAGATCGAGGAAGAAAGCGTGCAAGTGCACCGAATAACACACAAGACAAACAAACACAATAGCAAACCCTGAGTTCACCTACTCAACACAGTGATGGTCGCAAAAGTCCGACCGTTTATCTTTTCAGTTTTAATTAGGTGATAAATCAAGATATCAATCCAATTACGCAAGGCTCAAAAGTAGGTTTTGGGCACTATCCTAGGGATGCGTCCTCACCTCTCAACAATCACAATTAGCCAAGCATACAATGAGGGTTTTGCTCTCCCAAAACAAGTGTTAGTTTTAATCAGTTTTTTTTGGTCAACTCTGATTAGCAGTCCCGGTTTTAGGTTTGGTTATCACTTGATTAGTCCACCAAACAAAGCACGCCTAACGATCAGTCCTGATTTCCTTTTAACCTAAGTTTCAAAAACCAAGGGGAGGGAGTCGAGAAAAACCAATGCAAATAATGAAATCAATGATGCATGCCCAGTTCAGAAGACTTACAGTGATCCTCGCACTCTACATGCGGGATGCAAGGCAGAATTGAAATTTTAAACTATATGAATGCAAACGAGAAAACCGTTCCTAGACAGGCAGTTCTATTAGCGAGTGATGAACAAGTTAAATTTGACTAATAATCCAGCGGTCTAAGTGCGTCTCGTTAAATGTGATATGTGGTCCTAAATATTACGAGCACAAGCAATCAAGATAATCTAATAAAAATATGCTCTAAGAGCCGCAAGTGCAGGTCCTATTCTACGTCAAGCAACCACACGACCACAAGAGGGTCCAAAGTCCAGTCCGGATACAAGCGCGAGCTCTCAAACAAGAGCCGCTGGAAAGTGCGAATTACCTAAGTTATTACAACACAATAATTACAAAAATGAAAAGAAATGCTCTCGAAAATAAATTAATTCTCCTCGCTCTTCAGCAGTCGACGCGCGTCGCGTCCGTCGACCTCCGATGCACTCCAAGTCCACCGGGCCCTCGCAAGAAAAAATGAAATTTATATTAGAGAGATAAACAACAAGATATATACAAAAATATAAAGAGAAATAATTGCAAAAAAAATGGAATAAATACAAGTGGCTCGGGGGTCAGACTACCCGAGTAAATGGAAAACTAAATCCAAATTTTTAAATTAATCCCTAAGCCGTTTGTGTCCCCGGCAACGGCGCCATCTGATGAGTCGCTAGATACGGTAATTAATTAGGTCACGTTGTAGCACGTGTACTCAGCGATTCGGTCAGAACCGAGAGAAGATCTCCGTGAAGAGTGTCTCGGCTTTAATTTATATCCCGGGCAAGTCCGGGGTCGAACTCAGGGAGGCAAAGGAACAACTTGGGGGTTAATTCACAAATTTAGGTCTAGATTTCCACGCGGTATTTTTTTTATTTTTTTTTGCTGCTGTAATAACAAAAAGAAATCTTTTTTTTTGTTTTTTTTTAATTTTTTATTTTTTTGTTTTGTTAATTAGAGGAAATGAACATGATGGAAAAGAAAAAAAAATGGGGTTATGATGGATAGAAAAAATGATGGTGATCTAAACAACAAGGAACCAAGATATTAGATAAAATAAAATAACAAGAGAAACAAGGAGAAATACTTACCTGAATCTTCGCCGGATTGGCGGAGTAGCTACGCTAAACTCCTGTTGTCGCCTCGACCCGATTGGCGAGATAAAAATCGGAGAAGCTACACGAGCTCGATGGGGAACTCGTGACGCGAAGCGGAGCTCCGCGGATCTCACCTGAAGGAGGTCGTCGCTTGAGGACGATGCTTCGCCACTGTCACCAACAAAACACTCCAAGCTCTCTCCTTATTCTATAAGAATGGTGGATGGGGAAAAATGAGGATGTACATATGATTATAAAGAAGAAAAGAAAGAGAAGTTAGAAAGATGGTGGAGATGAATGGAGGTTAGATTATTGGTGGAGTTGAATGGAGGTTAGATGAAGAATGTGGGGTGGAATGGGAGTTGGTGGTAGAATAGAAGACTTGGTGGTTAATGTAGAAATGGAAGTTAGTGTAGAGAATGTGGAAAAAATAAAAGGAAAATAAAATGAAATAAAGTAGGCTACTTATAATACAATAAAATAAAAGATAAGAAAAAGAGTGGAGAATTTACAAAAGAAGACTACACCACGTACATATTTTTTTTTGTTTGCTTTTCTTTTTATATATTTTTTGTCTTTTTAATAGTAGATATGTACAATAGGAAAATACAATAAAATAGTACAATCAAAATACAACACCACAATGATTTTTTTTGATTTTTAGTAATTAAGAAAGATAAAATAAAAAATAAAGAAAGAAAGAATATATACATAATATACAATGTACATCTAGGTCCCGAAACCCAACTTTTGCAAACGAGCTCCGATTTTAATGAAACCACTTTCGTTGGATAGATAAATTTCTAACCTGAACTTTAAAAGTGAGTTTGGTGAATTTGGAGTTCATACGGAGCGGAAATTTAGCTTGGAAGTTGGTCTTTACGGCTTTTTCTCTTTGGGATCTAGGAGCATTTATTTGAGGTAAAATTTATTTTATATTTTTGTATTTTTATGTACATTATTATAAACAAGTTAGAGAAAGAATTAGGCAAAAAGGAGTTGAAATGAATTTATTAAAAATATATGAAGTTTTGGGTTATTTACAAGTATAAAACTCCTTTATTTTTGCGGCTTTTTAAGTGTAATTTATTTTGTACAATCTAATATACAATAATTAGTGTGTTTTATTTACAAGAGTCATTTTGTTAGTTTATTGATTTTATTGACATTTATAAGGGATTTTACTCATGGATTTTGCTAAGATTAAGATATTAAGATGATGAATCGTGGATTCATCACCCCTCCCAGCTTTCTTTTTTCCATTTAATCCTTAAAACTTGTAAATACATATAAAACTTTAGATATTTTTGCATAGAGCCCCAGGAATTTTTTTATTGCAAAAATACCCATTTTAGGCCTGTAAATTATTTTGTGTATTTTTTTGATTAAAATAGTCCTTATTCTTGTAAAATCATGGAAAATTTGTAAAAAATTCATAGTATCATGATTATTCATGTCATATTTTTATTTTAGCATTTTCTTACATTTTTCATTTGTTAAAAAATAATTTAGGAGCTATTTATTCCATATCTACTATAAAAATACAAATAATATAAAACCTATTCTAAAAATTCTAGAAAAATTATATATTATATATTACCATATATAATATAACTCTAGACCAAAATTCATAAATATATATATATATATAAATGAAAAATTGAAAAATCCTCCTAACACTATAGAAATTTGCTAAATATATATAAAACCTCAAAAAATTACTTTTTATATGTATAATTTTATTTATATTATATAGTATATATGAAAACTAGTTTCGAGAATTTTTGAAGTATTTGTTTATTTTTAAATCCCAAAACAATTTAGCCTATTAACATAAGTCATTGTTTTGACATTTTAAATCAATGAAAAATCTAAAAATTAGCAAATATTATTTTAAAAATAAAAAAATAGAGAAAAATATTTAAAATATAAAAACATTTTATTTTATAATTTTTGAATATATATAGTTATATTTTTAAATATAAAATCCTATATGGCTTAATATAATATTACTATATATTACTTATCATTAGTATTATTTAGTTTAAATACCTATAAATACTTTAAATTCCTAAAAAATAAAAAGTGTTGTTCTTATTTGCATTTCCTGAATGTTTACCTATTTATTATATATACATCATATATAGTATTTATATTTTACCTATTATTATATGTAGATATACATATACTTATTATATCTTAAAAACAAAAAGAATATAAAAATAAAAAAAATAAAAATTATACAATTTAAAAAATTTAAAAATAAAAATATAAAACATTAAAAATCTATTAAAATTAAATAATATTAAAACCCATAAAAATTTAAAAAGTAGAAAAAGGTAAAAAAATAGTCATTGATTATTTTTATTTATAGGCAATAATTATTATCATATCTGCATATTTTCTCTTAGTGGTTTGACCCCTGCACTTACTTGTTATACACATTTATTTACATCTTATAATAAACTTCGCCTCGTAACTTTTTCCTTGTTTTATCAAAGATTGTGGGTTGATTGTTTATTTGATTGATTGGTGATGAGTTGAGTTCCATGAGAGCGGCTGGCACATTGAATATTGAACCTGACTTGTCAGGCACCGCATGTCCTCCAAGATCGAGCATTAGACACCCCTCACCGATCGATTGAACACGACATTAGGGGTGTTCTCCTCCCTCTCCCTTGCCCGATCAAGCAGTATTACAATCTTTCACTCTTGAGGGAAATATGATTAGTGTCATAATGTGAAAAGATCTCATAAACAAGATTATGATATTTTGAGAAATACTTAATCCCCGTAACTAGGTTGTACTTGGTTCTATTGGGGTTAGCCTACTCCTGAGAGAGAATTGCAGTAAGGGGTTGATGAATCCACATTTCATCATCTTTATTCTATCATTTTGGCCTCAAAAACCCTAGTAAATGCGTGTAAATAGAGCTAATTCATGCATTTTAGCATTCATGCATATGTGTGTAAATATTGTATAAAATGTGGTTTTTAAAAAGCCAAAATTATAGAATAAAGAAAAGAAAAGAAAAAGAATAAAATATTGTAAATATTTTATGACCCGAAACCCCGAGACCTAGGCATCTCGATGAATAGGTCGACAAGGAATAAAGTAGGGGGAGATAAGGGCCAAAACACAGATAAAATACCTATACATTCTATTCATTCTTTATTCATTTTGGGACCTATTTTTGGTTCCACTTTTTATACATCAAATAAAGAAACTTTGTACATGAAAGTTGTAGATAATTTTATAAAGAAAAATACAAAATTGATTTCACAGAAAAATAATGTACAGATAAAAAGTTATGGTCTGAATAAAAATCCAGAATCCCAACTTCCCAGACACGTATCTCACAAACGACAACTCCAAATGCATCAAACTCACCTTTAATTGTATATAGAAGAAAATAAGCTATTTAATGGCGGTGGTTTCGCATTTGGCGGGGCTACGGTTTGAAAGTTGAGTTTTGGACCCACATTGTATACTTGTACATATTAAAATATTCAATTTATTATTTGTTTATTATTTTTATAATTTTATATTTTTATAATGTTGTAAATAATACTTGTAATAATTATGTATATTAAAATCAGAATAAAAACATAAATAAAATACAAATAAAAATACTTGTATATATTATAATACATAGGTATAATACATGTAGCTATACCTATACAAATAACACTTTCATTTTATTAAGTGTATAAAATATATCAGAAAATTAAAATAAAAATATATTTGTGTCTATAAAAGTATTTTATAATTTTAGAAAATAAAACCAAAATAAAATAAATTAAAAATACCTAAATAAAAATAGAATACTTAAATACATTAATATAGATACCTATAAGGGTATAAATGCAAACTTGTAAAAATAAGTCTCATAAAAATAAATAAAAATCACCATAAAATAATTTATAAAAAAATAAACATTTTTTATTTTATAACCAAAATTTAAATAAATCATTTTCTATTTTTTAATGAATTAATAAAACTTTTTTTTCAAGGTTTTTCTGGTTGGTCCACGTGGACCAACCAGCTTCAGCCCTTGGTTGACCTTGGTCAGCTCTCTGACCAAGGTCTGTACATGTCAGACTGAATTTTTTCCTCAACTTCGTGGCTTTTTGGAGGGCGATCCTTTCACCATTTGAGGTCGGCCTCTTCACGAGATTCGTAGACCTTCATGTGATCTTACACGCCCAGGCATTGGCTTGGCATTTTGACCAAAGCCTCGCCCGTGATCTTGCCTCGAAGGTCGCCCCTCGTCCAACTTTCAAAAACGCCCCACTTCCCTCCATTCCCTCTTGATCACTCTTCCACCGCAAAAGCCCTACCCTAGACCCTCGTCTGGACTCTTGGTGACAACAGGAGTGCGGAGGACATCTCAGCTGGGCGAATCGGTGTAGAATTGAGTTCGATTCCCTCGCCGGAGTTCTCGCCGGAGAACGCAGTGTGCTCGCACGGGTGAGGTATTTTCTTCCTCTTTTCTCTTCTTTTCTCTGAGCTTTGAACGATCAAGAGCCACGGTGGCACTCCCCTGTTCCAGATCTTAGTCAGTGGCGTTTTGTTTGCATCTCGAATCTTCACGGCCGGCCGCGAGTTTCGCCGGCCGCCTTCACTTGTCCAAACACCTGTCCCTTGCGCGAATACTCCACGAAGTCGGGGCATCTTGCCCCCGACTTCTTCATTTATTTGATTTGCAGGTCTCGAGGGCAACAGGCCCCCTCCTGGGGTCGAGTCTCGGCCAAGGACGAGCCACCTGGGGCCACACCTTCCCCTTGACCTCGCGGCGGGGCATCAGGGCCTTTCCGCCCATTTTGGCTTCGCCGTTGGGTTAAGGCATCTTCCAGGAGTGAGGAGGGACCGCCGGCGGTCTTGAGGGAGGCTGGAGAGGAGAGAACCATCAGATCCAAACTCGCCCAGGCGAGTTCTTCAGACGTTCTTCCAGCCTGCTCGAGGGCCGTCGATTTTGCACCTGTTCGTCCAGAAGCACAGCTGCCGTCGGATGATGGATCGCCTCGACCGTTGATCGGCCTTAGCCAATCTAATCTGGACCGTAGAATCCGAAGCGGCATCGCGCGCTCGCGTCGCGACACGTGTATAAGTGATCAACTATCAGCCGTCTGCCAGCGCCCTGGTGTGGGGTTTTTGCGGTATTGCCCCCCACATTTTGGTTGTTTGTTTTATTAGCATTAAACTTTCAATGACCCTTTAGATCTTTTGTAAAATTTATAACGCAAACCCCAGACTTCTCAAGTTTTGCATATCCGTCCTCGCCAGCTCCGCTCACGGTCTTGCGCACGTGAGCTTGGCTATTTTGTGGCGAGGCCCCTCGCATATTCTGTTATTTGTATGCAGCCCATCAGTTTTTAAATCAGTTATAATTTTTGGAGATATTTACACTTGGGCCCTCGGAATTTTGCGCACATGTCGTATAGATCCTCGCCAGGTTGCGTGCGTCGCACGTGGTCTTGGTGACTCTTGCAGGGGCACCCTTCAGGCTTTTTGTTATTGATTTTAGTCCAGCAATTTCATTTCGCATATATATTTTCTGGGAATATTTGCACGCAGGCCCCTTGATTTTCTGATTATTACGCAAATACCCCTGCCAGACCTTCCATGTTTGCTTGCTAGTAGGATTTATTTAAAGTATCATTTTAATCCCAAAATTTCTCAAATTTTGTACTTAAGCTCATGTGCATGTACTCTTCCACGCCAACATTTTAGTTTTTGATTTTATTCTATTTTTACATTTATTAAAAATCAAAAACATCTATTTTGTGCACTGTCTAGCTTATAAAATCCCTAAAAAATATAAAAACACTCCAGAAAATTCCCAAAAAAATATATTTTGTTCCTGTTAGTGTGCTTTAGTTTCAGGCCAGAAATCATTAAAAAATACAAAACCAAACTCCTAAAAATTGCAAAACTCTAAAAACCTTCATAAAAATTTATAAAATTCATAAAACATCCAAAAATAGTGTTTTCTTTTCCTGAATTTTCTTTGTCTTATTATCTTTGAGTGAAAATTAAAGTGGAGAAATTTTGCTACTGTTTATTATTTTATTTCTTCATTTTAAGTTTCAGCCTTGCATTTTTACCACTATTTTCTCTATTTTGCTAATTAAAAATACCAAAAACATTTTAAAAATTACCCAAAAATCACAAAAACAGTAAAAAAAGTATAAAAAGACCAAAAAGACTTTATTATCATATTTTCATATATTTTTAGCTATCTTTATAAATATCTCTTTCCCCTTTTCATTACATTGTCCTTATTTTCCAATATTGAAAAAAAAAAGAAAATATAAAAAAATATAAAATATAAAAAGAAAATAAAAATCAGTAAATTAAAAATCAAAATACAAAAATATAAAATTAAAAATTAAACAAAAAAATATAAAAATTTAAAACCCACAAAAATTCTAGATTGGCTAAGTTGCTTATTAGACTTAGGATTGGATTCTTATCTATGCTCTACGCCTTTGCTTCTTGAGTTCGACCCCTACTTGCTTGCCATTGTACATCTTTAGTAGGGTATAATAAATTTTAATCCTTGCTATTCATTCTCTGATTGATTGTGTGGGTTAATTGTTGAAGACCGAGGAAGTTTGAGCAGTCGCATCAGCGACAGTGAGTCTGACTTGTCAGACCGCTATTTAGCGGCTCTCGTTTTCTCGCTTTTCAAATGGCGCCGTTGCCGGGGAGCATCGGCTTGTAGAGTACCTTTGGGTCTTTTCAGTCACTTAGCCATTTTTGCTTACTTGTCTCTTGTGTATTATTTATTCTGAACTATCTGACATCTCTTTTGTTTTCTTGCGAGGGACCGCCGACCGAGGAGGATCGCCTAGGGGATCCTGAGCAGCCTAGGGAGGAGGAGCCGGCTATTCTACACTAGCCGGCAGGAGAGAGCAGGAGAACTAGAGAGAGAGAGAGTGTTGTTTTTATTTTTTGAGAGAGAGAGTATTTGATTAATTTGTAATAATACAGGACTTGGACAGTTGAACACTTCGGGCCTAATTTCCGGGTGTTTGTTCACCCGGGGGCTCACCGCGGCTTTTCTGTGCTTTCTCGACCGTCATTTTCCGGTTTTGTTTTCTTTTTCATTTCTTTTGTGGATTGAGCTCTTAGAATTAGGTCCTGCTTGATTCGAGTAACCTAGGTCCAAACACCCTAATAACTCTTGCATGCTCCTATAGTTCGTATTTGGACTTAGATTAATTAAGTAGTTAATCATTGGCTCTCGATCCACGCGCCGCGAGCTCACTCCACACAAGCGCTTTCTCCTAACTCAAATGTGTTGAGCAGAGGAGGAGTGAGCCTAGACCGGACATTAGGATTGGGAGTTAGCGGTTAACTCGTGGTTCTTCACGCTAGCAGTTGCCTGTTCTAGGACGATTTTCGCATTGCATAACCGACATGTAGATTAGGTTTATAAATTTCTGCCTTGCATCCCGCATGGAGAGAGCTGGGATTCACTGTAAGTCTTCTCACTTTGCATTCATCATATAGGCACAAAGGTGAGATTTCCATCTTGGTGCCGACTTGCATTGGCTTTTCCCGACTCTTTTCTCCCTCTGATTTTGGATACATTAGGATAAAGAAAATACAAAATCGTTAGGCGCTTGTTTGAATCGACTCAAAAGAAGCGATAACACAAAAAAAATTAAAAAAGGGACTGCTAAGAAAACTTTGACCTAAATAAAAATTGGTAATTGGACTCATTGATTGGGGAGAGTAACATCCTCACTTGTTTTCAGGTTGCATGGGAAGGTCTCCTTCCAAGTGAGGTGAGCGTTCGTAAGGATTAGAGCCCAAAACCCAACTTGTGGCTGCCTTGTGTATCGCCTGGATTTCCAAAGTATTGGCGCTACTATCGTACGTAGTCGAGTAGGGCTTGGTCGCCAGTGGTGACTCACTATTGTGTGAGCGCCGACCTTGTCCGAAGTACCGAGCATAGGCCACGCCTTCACGGGGGTGTCTGTCTCACCGGCTGCGTCCGAGTAGGATCTTGCACGCTCACGGGTGATTCCGTTGCGAGCGAGATCCGAAGTATTGGTTTCGCCTATTGGCTTCCTCCCTCTATTTCTTTGGCTGAGTAGGGATCCAGGAAGGGTTACAAGGACCTTAAAAAGCGCAAGTTACAGGTTACACAGGAGGAGGACAAGTACGGGAATACTTTTCCGGCAGTACTCTCACTCCTATAGGCGTAGCGCTCTAAGGACTCGTTGAAAGATAAATTCCTGAAATCAAGATAAAAATTACAAAGATAAAAGCCGAACCTTCACGGCTTCACACGTCGAGTAGGTGAACTCCCTTGTCTTGTGTTTGGTTACTAGCTACATTTAGGTCAAGGATCAAAAATATCGCGCCTTTGCGCAAATTTTGCTCCCCTTCTATTTAACCCTTGCTCAGTGTGAGCCTTCTACTGTTTTACAATCCTCTTTATTTCTTGTTACCCTCATGCTCTTCATCCAACATCCATTCCTCTTGATCTTCGCAAGATGTCGCTACACGGGTGGTTTAGTCGGGACCTTGCCGACACCCACATCGATTCCGTGCCATCGACGTCTTCAATAAAGAGGGGTGATCTCCGAAGAGTTAATTAGGATCTTGCGGATGTCTCTTTGGACTCCCCTATTCTCGCCTCTTTCAATACTTGCCTTTCTCCAATTAACCTGCTATTCGGGATGGACTCGCAACCCGAACTAGCTCTTCCCCTTTCAATACACCGGGACTACTCTTATCCCCGAAATAACCCCTTGTGGATGGAGGTCGATTTCAGTCAATATCATATGCTCCGTTCACAACATTCTGGGATTGACCTTAATCCCAGATTCATCTCAACAGTTGGTGCTGAGGAAGATACTGATCAGGGTTTACTCCGTCATGCAGATCTTCAACCCGATCAAGAGTCAGAGATTCAAGTACAATCTGAGATGGCAGGAGGAAGAGGGAAAGGACCACAGCCCCAGCAAGAGCCTGAAGACAATGCGGCAGAAGGACAATATACTACGCAGGGTGAGGTCAACAGTCAATTGCTGGCTTCCATTCAAGCCATTCAGCAGCAGTTGACCAATCAGGCTTTAGCCCAAAATGCCTTTCAGGACATGCTGAATGATCTGAGGAGGAGGGCCGATGCAAGAGACGGCCGACGGGAGGATGATCCCAATTTCGAGGAAGTCAATGATGAGTTCTCAGTGGGACCTGACTTTGAAGCAGCAGAAGAAGATCCACCGCAGCCCAAGCCCACACTCAAGCAGACATACAACCCAGGAGCAGGGCGCATCACTGAGTGGATTCAGATTCCACGTATGCACGCCCACTTCGAGCTGAAGCCGCAGTTTCTGTCGCTGCTTCCCACCTTTCATGGGAACACCACTGAAGAGCCATATATTTTTCTCAAGAAGTTTAACCGCATCTGCTCCACTGCTCACTACCCCGGAGTTCCCCTGGATGTGATTAAGATGACCGCATTCTCTTTCAGCCTTCAAGACAAGGCCCTTTACTGGGTCGACCATCTCGGGAAGGTCGTCACCACCTGGGAGGAATTGAAATCTGCTTTCCTCCATAAATTTTATCCTCTGGGAAGATTAAACCAGATGCATGCCCGGATCTCCAGTTTCTGCCAGCAGCCCCACGAGACGATACATGAAGCGTGGGAGAGATTCAAGGATCTCCAGGAGAAGTGCCCCCACCATGAAATACCAAAAACCAGTCTCGTACAACATTTCTTTGGGGGGCTATCATTTGAGAGCCAAAAGCTCGTGGATGCAGCTTGCGGCGGTTCACATTTTAACAAGGACGAGGATGTCGTATGGAATGTCTTTGAAGAAATGGCTGAGGGAGAAGCAGCCCAATCCTCATCCCGGATCTACATGAAGCCACCGACCGCCATCAGCAAGCCAGTTAACATGGCTTCTCACACTGAGGACAAAGATGAAAGCTCCAACCTGAGTATCATCGGGAGCCACTTGTCCAAAGTGGACATCATCGAGAAGAGGTCGCAGGACCTCGAAAAACTGGCAGTTATAGAAAAGAGGACCCAAGGTCTGGAGAAGCTCGACCAGATCTCCCAGCAGCTGGAGCAGCTCGTCCGAGCATTAAATGCAAACATGTGCAACGCTGTGTCTACCTCTGCCGAGCCGAACGCTGAGAAAAAGGAGCCTACAGTGCAGCAAAACCCTCAGCCGACTCCACCGCAGCCCCAGCCTATCCAGCACGTGTACTACGTGCAGGTTCCGGAGCAGCCACCGCAGCCTCAGACGCAGATGGTTGTATACCAACCAGAGCACCAGCCCGCATACTCCGAGCAGTTCTCTCCACCCCCGCCGCAGATCCAGGAGATCAATGGCGTCTGGAACAACGAAACGCAGCTGACCCGTCCTCAGGGACATTCTCAGGGTCAGAACATGGGCAACAGGCCCTTCCAACAGCAACACCAGGGTGGGAGACCCTTCCAGCAGCCATACCAGTACCCGCCTCCCTCACATGGAAACACGTGGAGGCAGAATTACCAACATGGGCCTCAGCAGTCCGGATATCGTGGACAAGGTTATCACCAATAACCGGCTGCACAATACAGTCAACACCAATCGCAGTACTCCTCTAACACCCCTCCTCAACAATTTGCACCAGGATACCAGTCACAATCTCAACCGCCATATCAGCAGTCTAGACCCCAGCAAGGAGAATCTTCTGAGATCGTGCCGGTCAATCTGGCCCTGGCCTGTTTGGAGCAATTGATGAAGAATATGGCTGAGATGAACCAGAAGATCGACGACCTGACGGCAGCCAAAACCGTCATACCAGCCTAGGTCGAAGCCAATCCTAACAATTTCCGACGCAAGGAGCAGGTAGCCGGCAGTGTCCAACCCGAATCAGGTGAACTGAATTGTTTTTTATCTAACGCTGTTACTCTCAGGAGCGGTAGGACACTCCAGCCATCAGCGACGGCGAAAGGAAAGCACATTGCAACTGACGGGGAATTGTCAGTCCAGCCAACACTAGGGCCAGCAAGCATTTTGGGAGCAGCACCAGGATCCAGAAAATCACAAAAAAATGAAGAAAACAGAAAAACACAAAAAGATAGCAGCAACCTCGGTGGAGACCGGCCAGCATTGGAGACGCCTGCACCCACATCACAGTCAGCTCCTGACAGGAGGAGCACCGCACCTGCAGCGAGTCCAACGCCAGCACCCGAAGCCGAGCCTGTCATTTTTGGTCCACAAATTGTAGATGAATCCATTCCTTTTTGTCATCTACCTGTAAACAACAACACGGACACTATTTTGAATGATATTGAAGAAGAGTTTGTAAATATTCCTTTTCCTGAAGCAATGAAAAAACACAAAAAAATGAAAAATTTGAAAAGTGCTTTGTCTGATCCTGCTATCATAGAAATCATTCAGAATTTGGTGTTAAATATGCCATTAATGAAAGCTCTTGAGTACATGCCAGCCGTGAAGAAAGGACTTAAAGAGGCATGTACAACCAAGCGCAGGCCAACTCCCCATAACTCCAGAAGCAAAGGTGGTAAATCTGAAAAGCACATCCTCACTATGGCCACCGTCAATGCCATCAGCAACCTCCCGGACAAAAAGCCAGATATGGGAGCACCTCTTGTACGTTGTCAGATGTTCGATCAAGAGTTCGAACGAACACTCCTCGACCGCGGGTCTTCTGTCAATTTGATGCCAGCCTCACTACTCACGGAGTTCAAGCTGGGACCGCTCAAACCTACAAAGATGATTCTGCAGTTTGCAGACAAGTCAGTCAAGCGGCCTAGGGGCCTGTTGGAGGACGTGATCGTCACAGTTCAGGGAAAGTCATTCCCAGCCGATTTTGTGGTCTTAGATATGGACGTCCCCACTCCGTTGCTCCTTACCCCGATCATACTCGGAAGGCCTTTTCTGCGGACGTCAAACGCAGTAGTGAATTATGGGACAGGAGAAATCACTTTTGGAGCTGGCAATGAAATTATCCGAGTAGAGACCCTGCCTGAGGGAATGCCCGTTGAACCGACATCTGTATCGTGTGCAAGGGTGATTGATAATGATGAAGACTGCGATTTTCTAGCCGAGATTCAAGACACCAACCTATTCCTGGATGATAATGAGATCCACGGACTCCTCTGTCCAGAGGAGGAAGTAGAGACCGAAGTCGAATTTCCGTGTATCGATCAAGATGAGGACCTTGCTGATGCACTACAAGATACTACCGTGGGGACGTTATGCCTTCAAAACCAGGAGCCGAATCCAGAAGCATTTTCGGATGAAGATGTAATCATTGAAGAATTTTGTCAGGATCTGAGGGAAGAGACAGAGCAGATTATGGTGGACATTGCACAGTTGAAAGAATCACCACCTGTATTAATAGCTGAGGTCACCACTGAAGCAGCTCAGACACCGCCAGAGCTGAAACCCTTGCCCTCCAATATGAAGTATGCCTTCCTTGCAGGAGAACCGAACATGTACCCGGTCATCATCAATGCACACCTGACTGAAGATCAAGAATCTCGTCTGATGGAGGTTCTTGAACGTAACCGCAAGGCGATAGGCTGGCGAACCTCCGATCTCCACGGGATCAATCTGTCACTCTGTTCGCACCGCATCTTTCTGGAAGACGATTGCAGACCCTCTCGAGAACTGCAAAGAAGATTAAACCCGAATCTGCGAGAGGTGGTTATGAAAGAAATCCAGAAATGGTGTGATGCGGGATTCATTTATCCCATCGCCGACAGCAAATGGGTGAGCCCTCTGCATGTTGTGCCTAAGAAATCAGGGATCACCATTGTGAAAAATGACAAAGGAGAGGAGATCGCAACCAGGGTACCGACTTCTTGGCGAGTGTGCGTAGACTACAGAAGACTCAATCTCGCCACCAAGAAGGATCATTTTCCGCTACCCTTCATCGACCAGATCTTGGAGAGATTGGCCGCGAAGGAATATTTCTGTTTCTTGGACGGATACTCTGGATATAATCAAGTTGCTATTGCTCCTGAAGATCAAGAGAAGACCACGTTCACCTGTCCTTTTGGCACATATGCCTTCAGACGAATGCCGTTCGGGCTTTGCAACGCCCCAGCCACATTTCAGAGGTGCATGCTTGCAGTTTTTGCCGATATGGTGGGTAGCTTTCTCGAGGTCTTTATGGACGATTTTTCGGTCTATGGGGATTCGTTTGATCAGTGTCTGGATTATCTAGACCGAGTCTTATGGAGGTGCTGCGAAGTAAATCTTGTGCTCTCCTGGGAGAAGAGCAATTTCATGGTGACCAAAGGAATCGTGCTGGGTCACGTTATTTCTAAACGTGGCATGGAGGTTGACCCAGCCAAGGTGGATGTAATTTCTAAGCTGGAGCCACCTACAAATATCAAGCAAGTCCGGTCATTCTTGGGCCATGTCGGTTTTTACCGACGGTTTATCAAAGATTTCAACAAATTGGCCAGACCGCTGACTGAGTTGCTCGGCAAGGACAACGAGTTCATTGTAGACGACCATGTGCTCCTTTCCTTTAATCAGTTGAAAGAGCTCATCACACAGGCCCCTGTCCTACAGCCACCGATTTGGACTCAGCCTTTCGAGATTATGACCGATGCGTCGGATTATGCCATCGGAGCTGTACTGGGACAGAGAAAAGACAATGTACCGTTTGCAATTCACTACGCTAGTCGAACGCTCGATGAAGCCCGGAGAAACTACACTGTCACTGAAAAGGAGCTGCTAGCGGTAGTCTTTGCTTTGGAAAAGTTCAGATCTTACCTTCTTGGGTCCAAAGTTATCATCTACACTGATCACTCGGCCATTCGGTATTTACAGCAGAAGAAGGATGCCAAACCACGTCTCATCCGGTGGATCCTTCTCCTCCAGGAGTTTGACATGGAGATCAGAGATAAACCTGGGGTAAAGAATGTAGTGGCCGATCATCTGTCAAGACTTCCTGAACCGGAGTCTCCTGAGCTGAACTTGCAGCCTATCACAGAGACCTTTCCAGATGAATCAATTCTGTCTGTCGCCTCACTTCCTTGGTATGCGGACATTGTGAATTATCTAGTTACCAAGAAAATCCCACAGGACTGGCCTAAGTTGAAAATAGACAGATTTTTATCTAAAATCCATTTCTACCAGTGGGAAGACCCGTATCTGTTTCGTGAGGGAGCCGATTGCATTTGGAGAAGGTGTATTCCTCAGGAGGAGGTTCCAAGTGTCCTCGCTTTATGTCATGATCAAGATTCTGGAGGACATCATTCAGGAAAACGGACGGCAGCAAAAGTTCTTCAAAGTGGCCTCTGGTGGCCTTCATTGTTCAAAGATGCAGATGAATACGTCAAAGGTTGCACTGACTGTCAGAAGATGGGTGGAACCATAGGAATGAGAGATACGATGCCTCTGAAGTACATTCAGATCTCAGATGTCTTTGACGCATGGGGGATCGACTTTATGGGCCCGTTTCCTAACAGTCAGGGTTATGAGTATATTCTGCTTGCTGTCGATTATGTCAGTCGTTGGGTGGAGGCTGTCCCCGCCCGAGCCGCCGACAGTCGGACTGTCTGTCGATTCTTACGAGATCACATCATAGCACGGTTCGGGATTCCCAAGATCCTCATATCTGACGGGGGCAGTCATTTCATAAACAGAGAGGTGAAGAAGCTGACCCAAGAATTCTGCATCAAACATCGTGTTGCTTCACCCTATCACCCGCAGTCCAATGGCTTAGCTGAATGTTCAAACAGGGAGATCAAGACTATTCTACAGAAACTTGTGCGTCCGGATCGCAAGAACTGGTCTCAGCTGCTTGATTCCGTTCTGTGGGCTTACAGAACAGCGTACAAGTCACCCTTGGGAATGTCTCCCTACCGCCTGGTGTATGGCAAGCCATGTCACTTGCCCATGGAACTTATTCATAAATCTTTATGGGCTATTAACATCTGTAATTTGGACTCCAAGCAAGCAGGACAGAACAGGAAACTGGATCTGAACAGATTACTGGAATTCAGAGATTATGCATATGACAACAGCCTGATGTACAAGGAAAAGGTCAAAACATGGCATGACAAGCACATCCGCCACAAGTCCTTTGATCCAGGTCAGAAGGTATGGTTGTTCGATGCGAAATTAAAGATCTTTCCAGGAAAATTGAAGAGCAAATGGACTGGGCCGTTTTTGGTTAGGCAGGTGCGTGACAACGGAAGCGTCTTGATATCTAATCTGTCATCTGATGCACAGCCTTTTGTAGTCAATGGACAGCTTCTGAAGCCATACCTTGAACATGACACATTCATGGCCGTCGTTGACTCCATTCAAGTAATATATGATGATGAGCTGAACAGCTCGAGACAGGCAGAGGAAGGCAAAGCACATCAAAACGTTTTTGAATGATTTTCCTTTTCGTCTTTTCTTCTTTTCTTCTTTTCAATTTCTTTTATCTTATTCTACCGAATTGATGCCATCCCTTTCATCACTGCTACACTTAGGATGTACTCTATCCTAAGTATAGGGGGGATGTGCATCCCGAGTTGTTCATACCCAATCTCATTTCTTTTCTTCTTTTCTTCTTTTCCTCTTCTATCGTCTTCATCTATCAGAAAGGTGCTACCCCTTGTAGACAGTCTTCTATACTTAGGACGTACTTTGTCCTAAGTATAGGGGGGTATGCACCCCGAGTTTCTTCTATTCTTTTCGATCCTCTCCATGGTCTCCTCTTCTTGTCTATACTTAGGGATATCTTACCCTAAGTATAGGGGGAGACAATCTGAGTATGATCTGTTCATTCCCACCCTTGACCCTCCCTGCTTTGTGTACAGTCTGATATACTTAGGATTATTTGATCCTAAGTATAGGGGGGACGGTCAACTTCTCAGTCATTTATTCATCTCTTATTCCTTTATTCTTTAGGCTTGTCTACACTTAGTACGAGTTATGTATTCTCTTTTCTCTCCGATCTATGAGGACATAGCTCAAGCTAAGTATAGGGGGGTCGCATATACTACGTATATACTTTAGCCATAACTCGTACTTTCGTATTTTCTTAATAAATATGGCTTTAAACTCATTAAAAATTCTTAATAAAAAGATGTGGTTATTCCTCAAATTCTTTTTGTATTTACTGATTAATAAATCAGGTGAAAATGTTTTTTTTTGCAAAATGTTTGAAAAATAGTTTGAAAATCCGTGTGAACATTTATTGAAAACTATTTTGAAAATATTTTGTTACATGTTTTAAACCTGTGTGAAATTGTGTGGTTTGTAAAATTTCTTTTCTTTGTGTGAAAAAAAAATTTGAAAAATGATTTGCAAATGGTTTGAAAAATGGTTGCAAAAATGATTTGAAAAACCTCTATATACTATTTTGAAAGCCTTTGCAAAATGATTTTCAAATATGTGTAAAATGTTTGTAAAAATTATTTTGGACTATAGTTTTCAAAAATTGTGTGAAAAGCTTGTGTCAAATAAGTTTGAGGAATACTAACATCACACCAAAAATCCACTATGTATATATGTATAAAATTGACCACTTACCCTGTAAATTCTAAAATCCACTTCTTGTAAATATAAGAAGCACTCCCGTGTACATATTTTAACCTATTTTTCAGCCAAAACCTTTTTGTTTTCAAAAAGCCCAAAAACATTTGCAAAATTAAAATCCAAAAACATTTGAAAAATCTTTTTGAAAAATACAAAAAATGCATCTGCATATGCATCATCATCATCTTTTCAAAAATCCATAAAAAGTTCAAAATCTTGAAAATTGCATCACAAAAATATTTTATGCATTATGCATTGCATTGCATGGCATTCGCATTTTTCGGATTGAGTTTGATAGTTGAACAAGTCTAAGTAAAATCCGAAGATTGGAGCTTGATTGGACCTTATAATCTACCTAATAACAGGAACCTTATAGGAACTGGGTTTGAGGTACTTCAGGTCTAGTTGACTTAATTCTTTGAGGATCACGGGACTTGGTTCAATGGATTCTTGACTGCCTAAGTAGAGTATTTCGGAGCACACGCACGATTCTTGTTGATAATGACCTAACTTGGACACCTGCACCTTTCACATGGCTCAACTCAGTTGGAGTGGGGAGGGGATTGGATTTGCCGGTATGAGACGCACACAAGTGGAAACATTTGTCCTCCTCTAGGGAGGGAAGTGCACCCCAACCCGTCCAGTGATTAGGAAGTCTAAAGACAGGAGGCTGTGGGTTGCGATAAAGCTTCAAAAGAGGGATAGTCTACTGGCTCAAGAGGAAAAAAAAACTCCTTATGTAAATGCTGCTGTGAATAGTATTTCAAAAAAAAAAAGAAGAAAAAAAAAGAGTTCAGGCATGTACAAAAATAAAAAGCCTGCAAAGTATGTACACATGTTGTAAAGTCAATAAGCAAGCTTGAGTTCCAAAGTCATATCATGTGAGCCTGCAGCAGGATGACTTGACTACACTGGTCTTGCATCCCAGGATAGATAGCTACACTGGCTACCGTCCATTCTTCTCTTCACCCCCTCCTCTTGAGCTGGTTGCCACTTGAACTTAGAAGGGAATACCCCGCTCCTCGAGGATGGAGTCATTGGATTGGGGAATCATTGGGTTGTCGTACTGGAGAAGTCAGTCTCTTTGTCATTCTAGTTGGGAAGAGCCACCATCACTTACACTGTACAAGTCAGATTCATAGTCGTAAGGGTTTGCGTATGAATTGAAGTATTTCTGACCTGGCTATCGAGAAGACTTGGATAGAGTTTTGGGATTCTCAAGGACTGTTGGATTTCAAACACGGTTCTCACTAAGGTTCCGCCCGCACTAAATTTCCCAAGATCCGACGTAAGCTCCAAACTTTGATTTTGTGAAGACAAGTTTGATAATTAAATTTAGTCCACCTTTCTTCTTTTTCTTTTCTTTGTTTTTCTTTTCTGCACTTATTGCATAAGTGTTTGCTAGGGACTAGCAAAGGCAAGTATAGGGGGATGATGAATCCACGTTTCATCATCTTTATTCTATCATTTTGGCCTCAAAAACCCTAGTAAATGCGTGTAAATAGAGCTAATTCATGCATTTTAGCATTCATGCATATGTGTGTAAATATTGTATAAAATGCGGTTTTTAAAAAGCCAAAATTATAGAAAAAGAAAAGAAAAGAAAAAGAATAAAATATTGTAAATATTTTATGACCTGAAACCCCGAGACCTAGGCATCTCGATGAATAGGTCGACAAGGAATAAAGTAGGAGGAGATAAGGGCCAAAACACAGATAAAATACCTATACATTCTATTCATTCTTTATTCATTTTGGGACCTATTTTTGGTTCCACTTTTTATACATCAAATAAAGAAACTTTGTACATGAAAGTTGTAGATAATTTTATAAAGAAAAATACAAAATTGATTTCACAGAAAAATAATGTACAGATAAAAAGTTATGGTCTGAATAAAAATCCAGAATCCCAACTTCCCAGACACGTATCTCACAAACGACAACTCCAAATGCATCAAACTCACCTTTAATTGTATATAGAAGAAAATAAGCTATTTAATGGCGGTGGTTTCGCATTTGGCGGGGCTACGGTTTGAAAGTTGAGTTTTGGACCCACATTGTATACTTGTACATATTAAAATATTCAATTTATTATTTGTTTATTATTTTTATAATTTTATATTTTTATAATGTTGTAAATAATACTTGTAATAATTATGTATATTAAAATCAGAATAAAAACATAAATAAAATACAAATAAAAATACTTGTATATATTATAATACATAGGTATAATACATGTAGCTATACCTATACAAATAACACTTTCATTTTATTAAGTGTATAAAATATATCAGAAAATTAAAATAAAAATATATTTGTGTCTATAAAAGTATTTTATAATTTTAGAAAATAAAACCAAAATAAAATAAATTAAAAATACCTAAATAAAAATAGAATACTTAAATACATAGATATAGATACTTATAAGGGTATAAATGCAAACTTGTAAAAATAAGTCTCATAAAAATAAAAAAAAATCACCATAAAATAATTTATAAAAAAATAAACATTTTTTTATAACCAAAATTTAAATAAATCATTTTCTATTTTTTAATGAATTAATAAAACTTTTTTTTCAAGGTTTTTCTGGTTGGTCCACGTGGACCAACCAGCTTCAGCCCTTGGTTGACCTTGGTCAGCTCTCTGACCAAGGTCTGTACATGTCAGACTGAATTTTTTCCTCAACTTCGTGGCTTTTTGGAGGGCGATCCTTTCACCATTTGAGGTCGGCCTCTTCACGAGATTTGTAGACCTTCATGTGATCTTACACGCCCAGGCATTGGCTTGGCGTTTTGACCAAAGCCTCACCCGTGATCTTGCCTCGAAGGTCGCCCCTCGTACAACTTTCAAAAACGCCCCACTTCCCTCCATTCCCTCTTGATCACTCTTCCACCGCAAAAGCCCTACCCTAGACCCTCGTCTGGACTCTTGGTGACAGCAGGAGTGCGGAGGACATCTCAGCTGGGCGAATCGGTGTAGAATTGAGTTCGATTCCCTCGCCGGAGTTCTCGCCGGAGAACGCAGTGTGCTCGCACGGGTGAGGTATTTTCTTCCTCTTTTCTCTTCTTTTCTATGAGCTTTGAACGATCAAGAGCCACGGTGGCACTCCCCTGTTCCAGATCTTAGTCAGTGGCGTTTTGTTTGCATCTCGAATCTTCACGGCCGGCCGCGAGTTTCGCCGGCCGCCTTCACTTGTCCAAACACCTGTCCCTTGTGCGAATACTCCACGAAGTCGGGGCATCTTGCCCCCGACTTCTTCATTTATTTGATTTGCAGGTCTCGAGGGCAACAGGCCCCCTCCTGGGGTCGAGTCTCGGCCAAGGACGAGCCACCTGGGGCCACACCTTCCCCTTGACCTCACGGCGGGGCATCAAGGCCTTTCCGCCCATTTTGGCTTCGCCGTTGGGTTAAGGCATCTTCCAGGAGCGAGGAGGGACCGCCGGCGGTCTTGAGGGAGGCTGGAGAGGAGAGAACCATCAGATCCAAACTCGCCCAGGCGAGTTCTTCAGACGTTCTTCCAGCCTGCTCGAGGGCCGTCGATTTTGCACCTGTTCGTCCAGAAGCACAGCTGCCGTCGGATGATGGATCGCCTCGACCGTTGATCGGCCTTAGCCAATCTAATCTGGACCGTAGAATCCGAAGTGGCATCGCGCGCTCGCGTCGCGACACGTGTATAAGTGATCAACTATCAGCCGTCTGCCAGCGCCCTGGTGTGGGGTTTTTGCGGTATTGCCCCCCACATTTTGGTTGTTTGTTTTATTAGCATTAAACTTTCAATGACCCTTTAGATCTTTTGTAAAATTTATAACGCAAACCCCAGACTTCTCAAGTTTTGCATATCCGTCCTCGCCAGCTCCGCTCACGTGCTTGCGCACGTGAGCTTGGCTATTTTGTGGCGAGGCCCCTCGCATATTCTGTTATTTGTATGCAGCCCATCAGTTTTTAAATCAGTTATAATTTTTGGAGATATTTACACTTGGGCCCTCGGAATTTTGCGCACATGTCGTATAGATCCTCGCCAGGTTGCGTGCGTCGCACGTGGTCTTGGTGACTCTTGCAGGGGCACCCTTCAGGCTTTTTGTTATTGATTTTAGTCCAGCAATTTCATTTCACATATTTATTTTCTGGGAATATTTGCACGCAGGCCCCTTGATTTTCTGATTATTACGCAAATACCCCTGCCAGACCTTCCATGTTTGCTTGCTTGTAGGATTTATTTGAAGTATCATTTTAATCCCAAAATTTCTCAAATTTTGTACTTAAGCTCATGTGCATGTACTCTTCCACGCCAACATTTTAGTTTTTGATTTTATTCTATTTTTATATTTATTAAAAATCAAAAACATCTATTTTGTGCACTGTCTAGCTTATAAAATCCCTAAAAATATAAAAACACTCCAGAAAATTCCCAAAAAAATATATTTTGTTCCTTTTAGTTTGTTTTAGTTTCAGGCAAGAAATCATTAAAAAATACAAAACCAAACTCCTAAAAATTGCAAAACTCTAAAAACCTTCATAAAAATTTATAAAATTCATAAAACATCCAAAAATAGTGTTTTCTTTTCCTGAATTTTCTTTGTCTTATTATCTTTGAGTGAAAATTAAAGTGGAGAAATTTTGCTACTGTTTATTATTTTATTTCTTCATTTTAAGTTTCAGCCTTGCATTTTTACCACTGTTTTCTCTATTTTGCTAATTAAAAATACCAAAAACATTTTAAAAATTACCCAAAAATCACAAAAACAGTAAAAAAAGTATAAAAAGACCAAAAAGACTTTATTTTCATATTTTTGTATATTTTTAGCTATCTTTATAAATATCTCTTTCCCCTTTTCATTACATTGTCCTTATTTTCCAATATTGAAAAAAAAAGAAAATAGAAAAAAATATAAAATATAAAAAGAAAATAAAAATCAGTAAATTAAAAATCAAAATACAAAAATATAAAATTAAAAATTAAACAAAAAAATATAAAAATTTAAAACCCACAAAAATTCTAGATTGGCTATGTTGCTTATTAGACTTAGGATTGGATTCTTATCTATGCTCTACGCCTTTGCTTCTTGAGTTCGACCCCTACTTGCTTGCCATTGTACATCTTTAGTAGGGTATAATAAATTTTAATCCTTGCTATTCATTCTCTGATTGATTGTGTGGGTTAATTGTTGAAGACCGAGGAAGTTTGAGCAGTCGCATCAGCGACAGTGAGTCTGACTTGTCAGACCGCTATTTAGCGGCTCTCGTTTTCTCGCTTTTCAGGGGTGCAGTGAACTCATCACCCCATCTTAAGAGTTGATTCACACCGACCCCAATCATGAAGTTCATCTAATTGCCTTTGGGATTCAAGAGATATGGGATAGGAAAAGCCATGTGCCTACTTGGTATGGGTTATTGGTACTGTGGTTAAGGCCTATTGGCCATGTCATTGGAATTGTGGCTGTGGTGATGGGCCCTGCTGGCTTGGATGGTATGAATGAACCTGATGTTGTTGTTGCTGATACGATGCTCCACGACGTGATTATGATGGATGCTCAGTTCGAAAGGAGCTGAAGTCGTAAGTTGGAGGAGCTTTGATGAAACCATCCCCCATCTATGACTGCCTACCGACAGGTCAAGGCTATATCTTAGCTCATTTACCTCCAACACATGCGAAGGCTCCTCAAATACTGTAGCTACATATGGGTTCTTTCTGATATTGGTGGTTGTAGGATTCGTCCTCACCCCATATGCTCTGTGGACCTAATAATTGGTCATTGATGTGATGAACCTTGTAAAAATGAGTAGATGGCATAGCCAGGGCATGTAACTTAATCTTAGATGCCCTTTCAGCAAGTTCCTCCATTTGTTTAGGCAATTTCGAAAGCTCTCGAGTTCGGTGAGCTAATGAAGCTCACCCACTTTATTGTTAATCCGCTTGACCATGGTTAATTTGTCTGTAATTATTTCCATGTTAGGGATCGTGTCGTTAGTTAGATTGTGCGTAGTCTACTTACCCCTTCTTTAGATAAAAGTGAAAGGGAGTTGGGAAGGTATACCCTGCTCGTGATCTGTGAGTGACTAACTTATGCTAACTTTTCAAACACTTTCCAGACAGTGTCTGCATGTTTTCCCATGTAACTCCCTCCATAGGAGGTGCTCATTAACCCATGAATCTCAAGGGTGAGACCACTAACTAGACTCTGGACCAACATCTTCCTATCAATGACGTGACTCGGGCATTTCTGTAATAAGTCCTTAAACCTCACCTAGGTTTCATGAAATGGTTCTTGAGGGGAGTAGGTGAAGCTTGTGATATTGATCCACATTTGGTTAATTCTACTCATAGGATAGAATTTCATGAAGAATAGAGTCTTAAGTGCAGCCCATGTAGTTACCATTTCCCCTAGATATTTCATCAAGTAGGCCACCTTGTCTCCTAAGGCGAAAGGAGTGGCTCTTAGTCAAATATAGTCTTGACTCATTGATGAATGTGAAATCCGCCTCTTTAATTATTAGGGAATTGTCATAGCATAGGAGGCAGATTTCGGTCAGCAAAAATAACACACTTTTGAATGTTGTGGAATATTTATACTTGGCAAGTCTACCAAGGTCGAACACAGGGACACGAGCTATGTTATCTATTTATCAAAAATTGTTTGATGTGCGAATATGTACTTATTTATATGTCGTCGTACATATACAGAATATAATGCCGAATAATGCAATTATATGATGCATGTATTTTTAATCGATTTTTCAATACAATTAAAAGAAATGCAATGCATAATATATGAATGCATGCAAGGGATTATATGTAAAATAATGGATTCCAAATATACCCTAGAAGATATGAGCACAAAATATAATTCATACTCAGAGTCAACAGAATATAAAAATTACAAGCGCATGAGCATCAAAGACACTATTTAGCATAAAGATGTTCATCCATTCAATGGCAGAGACATAAAGATCAAAGACACTATTTAGCAATAAAAATTCATCATATTCCATTTGGTGTTAGATGAGAAAACTAACTAAGCCAATAGATAAAAGATGAAATAAAGAACAAAATGACACTTAAATCATGCAGTTTGGAATTAAAATGCTCAATAAATGAAGTAAACAGTGCAAGGGCATAAATGTAATACAAATGCGAGGAATAAAAGGATAAAAATCTAAAATAGGTCCCTAGAGGGACCTATTTGCAATTTGTAAAAACTGATGGGGGTCCTCTATAATTTCCCCATTGTGTACAGGGACCATAATGTAATTCAGAGAATTTATGAGGGCATCCATGTAAAATACCCATGCGCACATGTGAAGCACGCATCGGGGGACAAAGTGCAATTATCAAAACTTCCAAGGTCTTCTCTGTAAATTACCTAGCCCCCACACGTAGTGCACGTGAGGGGGCCAGGCTCTAGAGGCATTGGAGGCTCGGGCACATGTGGTAGGCATCGTTGGATCGATGTGAGGCTCGGAGGGTCCGAGCCTCGAGGCTCTGAGGGTGCTATGTGGCCCGTTCTCAATCGTTGGATGGCCGCCATAGGGGTGCCATCCAACCGTACACGCACTTCTCTACTTGGAGGAGGAGAGGCGGCATATTTGGAGCTCCGACGAGCTCGCCAGGGCTCCGTCGTGCTCCTCCACAGTCTTGGATGCTCTCCTGAGCATCGTGACCACTTGGCAAAGTTGATTGTCAGAAGATGAAGTCGCGAGGGTAGCTGGAGTGAGCTGTCGATGAAGCATTGCCGGAGTTGGAGATCGAGACCGGTGAGGGGGCTTGATCTCCGTCCATTGTGAGCTTGTAGGGGTTAGATGGTAGCTGAGGCATATCCGTGCAGTGCGTGTGGTTTTGTGAGGTGAGTGGAGGTTGTGGGGCGATGGGAGGCAGTGGATGGGAGCTTCTTCTCTAGCGAGATGAAGAAGAAGGGGGGTCAGAGCGGGGGTGGTTCTGGAGAAGAGGAAGAGGCAATCGGAGGTAATGGAGAAGGTAAAGGTGGTCTGGAGGAGGTCATAGGATGATCCGTGGACGGTGTAATTGAGTAAAGGTGACGGGAAAATTAAGAGAAAAGGTAGATAAAATATGGAGGAGAAGACCTGGAGATCGGAGGGGCATACGACGAGTGAATTTGCTTAAGCTGAGCACTTGGGAGGCGCTCCGGTCGTTGCCCAGCGAGGTCAGCCAGCCTTGGAGCTCATGCCACCGCCGGAGAAGCAGAGCATGCATGACAATTTGCCATGGATCGCATCTGGAATCTAGGGGTCATCGTCGCCTCGACAACCGCCCTCCGATGTCACCGGAGGGCTGAGGAAGGTGGGCCTCAACCCCATGGTTGGTGGATGAGTTGGAAGTGCGGTGGGGGTGAAGGTTTTATAGGGTGGGGCGGATGTTTGTTATGGTGGTGGTGTGGTTTTGCAATGGTGAACGGAGGAGCTAGGGTTTGCGATCTGGGGCATTATTGGGTGCGCGAAGAAGATGGGGGTAACGACTATGGAAGAGGAATGTTAGGGAGAGTCAATGTGACAGGAGAGCGGTGCTAAAAACAGAAGGGTGAAGGGATTTGGCAAGAAGCCCACCACTACGAGGAACGTTATTAGAGGAATAAGAAGTCTGGGTCATTGGATCTCAAAATCCAACGATCTAGATAGGAACACTGATGGAGGGAGCGGATCTGATCCATAGGTTTGGTCGAGTGGATGGAATGCGAACGGAGGTGAAGGGTTGAGATGGAAAACATCAAGAGAGATCAGATGGTGGGGGATGAATGGGAGACATAGAGGTTGCTTAGCCTTTGGATGGGCGCAGATCTTATAGTCAAAATGAGGGCATAAGGGAGCGACTCAGATTAGATCGGATGGCAATGATCAAGGGTTGAGATCAAGGCGTAGAGGAGCGGTTAGGATGGAAGCGTACAGAGGAGATCTGATGGCACAGAAACGAGGTCGGGTGGTGCAAGGAGCTGCAGCTATGTAGACAGCTCAAAGAGCGCCACATGGCTGCACCGGAAAATTCGAGATAATAAAAACAAAGAAAATTATGAAAGAAATAGTTACAGATAAAATTAGGATAAAGTCAAAACTTGAAAGATGTAATCTCGACGAGATCTACAAGTTTCATGTAGGACAAAAACCCAAAAGAGAACATTTGTACAAAAGTATATTTTGGGGGGTTATTTTTAAAAGGTTAAAAACATGATTTTTGGGTTTTGAGAATTTTTGTATTTTTTAGTTTTTTAGGGGTTAGGGAAATTATAGATAATTAATTATCCTAATTTTTAAGGGTTTTCAATAAAAAATAATTACAAAGTAAATAATAGTAATTAAATACAATAATTATATGTTAATTATACACAATATAATACAAGACAATAATAAGGAATTATTAGTGTATTTATTAGATTATTTAAGCCAGGAGTTTGGTAATTAGATTTTAATATGATGAATACGAGATTCATCATATCCCTATACTTAAACTATGCTCTTCCTCGAGCATCTAAAGAATGAAGGGGTCGGATAATTCCTGACAATGCATGTGAATGTTTCAAGGCTCAATTTTTCGAAGGCCCTCTATTTAAGTAATCCTAAAATTCTGGGCTCAACCATGCTCTAGTTAAAAGGAATCCAACTTCTCTAATTATTAGACTCTTTGTTTGTACATATAATATAATGATATTAAGTTTAGTGTACTGCATTCATGAGAGTCGAGTGGAGGCATCACTCGAAGTTCCAGTCCAGGAGACTCTCCTCTAGACCTAATCCTCAACACTAGGGAATAAGTCTATTCTTGCTTCAATCAATCATTTCTTTAGTTTGTCAGGCTTGAAATTTAGATGGACGACCAGATGATGGAGGGCATAGGATTATGTCTATTTTTCTCTCCCTCACATTGGAACAAGGTTCCTTTTGAGTGCCTTATTACTCAACACATGTAGATTTTTATCTTGTTGATCAATGTGTCCGTCAAGAAAGTCCGGGATGTGTCTTTTTTGAGTATCTAAGATACCTTCGACACCTAAACTTGTATCACTATACGATGTAGAGCCCTTTTACGGTGCTAGCTTGACTCCTTGGTCATTGTTAGCGCTTGGTCCAAGTGGGCACTTTGAAAATGGTTGGGAGCACTTGTTATTGGTGGTAGCTCATATGTAATTTAACTTTGGAGGATAGAGCTTTTCTTTGAATATTTCTTTCTTTTCTTTTCATTTGTTGTCTATCTCCACTACTTTTATCAAAAGTTCGAGCACACTAATCAACAATTAAATTAAGTTTCATCACACCCTTGCACATAGGTAAATATCAAAGAGATAACATTTATTCACATACTTGCTAGGTTTTTTCTGACACTCGGGTTTCTTGAAGCCTTCATTAACTTTATCCCATCCTCGAATATCATTACATTGGGTCCAGACTTAAATCTCTAGTCCTAGTTCCTCAAGTGATAGCTCAACTCATCTCATCAACCATGCAGTTGTGAATGTGATTGTGTTGATCATATTATTTTTAAAGGAAAAGATTAAGAATGCAATATAGCACTCAAATCTTTCAAATGAAGGAAGGGTGGATTATTAAGTTTAAAACCCTAATGACTAAACCACATTAATGCATACTCTCAAGATCACAGAAATCAAGTGTCCTCAAAATCCTCAAGCCTTGAGTGAATGTAATTGTGTCAAGAATACACCAACTACTTGGTTAGTGATTTTTTTGTGATTTATGTTTTTGCAATTTTTTATGGATTTTAATTTTTTTAATTCTTTTGAGAGACAATGACTGGCCCAGACTCATATGAATAGTTGCATCTACTCCCAGCCAGTATGGGTGTAAGGACAAACTATTAAATGGACCCATGTTCCTTAAGGATGGAGCCATATACAGTGTCCTCTAAACCACCCACTATTAGACACACGAGCCCACGACAAGCCATTATGCAATAAATGTTAGTGCAAATATCATTCCCTGATCTAAAATGAATAATAATTAATTTCCATAATAGATGCTTTAGTACAATTAGGGTTATCTACCATGGCCATATTAATGATCATACAGCTGTTGATTCAATTATTGAATCATAGAGGTTGGTGCTTGGATGAATATCTAAACAGTTAGATTGAGAACTCATCAAGCACCGTCAAATGATTGTTAAGAGATAATCTCCAGCCTGAGTAGGAGATGGCAATCCGTTCTCATTTGGTTGATATCTGACTGACCGCTTGATGCAAGTCCCCTACATGGGAATAGAGATTCAAATGTGCCATATTAGTTAGGTCAAAGAGTTGACTTAACGAGATCGAGATAACCAAAGTCCTACATCGTATGTTGTCGCGATATAGGCACACATCCTCTAACCAGAGACAGATGTGTTACTATATGTCTAAGTATGTACATTTGATAGACCAATAGGTTGATGACCTAACCAAGGTCTATATACCGGTGAGCTGGTGTGCATATAAGGGCATATGAGTAATACGATCTCTCAAAGAGATTATACAGGTTCACTTCAGAACCGGAAGACATGAGCACACTCATGAGATATTGGGATCGATAAATTCCATGCATGGTCGTCTCGCTTATGAAGCTTGACAGAATTTATAAGTATGATATATGCTTTTGGAAAGCATATGATCAATACCAAATTCCAATGATCAAATGAGAACCTTAATGATGAAACCCTGAAGGTGACAGTCTAAAGAGATCTATAACTTCGGGTTTATTTGAAGGTCTTCCAATATGCAGGATGTATAGGTATTGGCAATACCTAAGGGTGATTTGATCATAACGATTATATAACCATGACGCTTCCATTCGAGGGAGTAATGAAACAAGTTTGGATTTTAGTGACTCCTCTCAGTAGAGAAGTAACTTGATCTTAGTCCAAGTGTTAGACATTAATCTGAATGAGATTCAGATGCAATGAGAAGATTAGGTTTACGGACTTGATTTAATCAAGCATCTATGGGAGGTCTGTGAGATCTGGATTTGAGATGTGATCTCAATATCCAAGTCACTATACGTGGTACAATACAATCGCCATGTCCTTATCTCCAAGTACCTACGGAGAATACGTGTTATTCTTAAAAGAGTTCATGAATAATTTCATTGTTTAAAGCATAGAGAAATAGATAATTAAATGTGTTTAATTATCATGAATAATGTGAATTTTATTCACATTATATTGAAGAATGAGAATGGTTATCCAATATAATCAAATGTGATTTAATTATTGTAGATAAGTGTAATATGGATAAGAGTATCCATATTATTTATAATATGTTATAAATATGATTTATAATATATTAGAGAGAGTTTGCTATGATTTATATTTGTTGGTTAATTATTGATGTGAATTGGATTCACATTGGATAATTAATTGAAAATATAAATCACCTTTTATTTTGGGTTGTGAATTTGATTCACAAATTTCCAATGGCAAGATTGCAATATTCACAAAATAATTATGAATTATTTTCTGTGAATAATTTTCAACAATTGTTGTTGCAAAACATGAAGATAATTAAGGGATAATGGAGATTACATGTAATCTCCACTTCCCTTGATTATAGGGGTGACGACCACCAATTCCAACAAGGAAAGGGTGGGTTGTCCGCTCTATTTCTTAGAGAGGAAGTCTCCTTTCCATTATCTCTATGATTAATTGATTAAATTTATAGAATTAAATTATATTGATTTATCAATATAGATTTAATCTAAATTAAATTAATTGTTGTTGTGTTTTTACAACAAAATCTTGGCCACTGAAAGAAACACAAATCAATCTCATCCATTGATTTTTGCGAATCAATGGATCCCCAAAATACTATATAAGAAGATGTACCCCATGCTCTTCAAAGTTACAACAACAAGTTGTACAATAACTCTCTCCTCTCTCTCTCTCTCTCTCATTCTGACGTGCCCTCTTCCTCCTCTCTCTGGGTGGTTGTCCACCCTTACCCTAGAAGGAAGAAGGCCCTTATCATCGCCTTGCCGTTGTGTTGTCGCTTCGATGACTCTCAGTACTCCATCTTCTTTGGTGCATCTCGCTCACGAAGAAGACATACGACCTTGTGTGACGAAATCAGGAGTTCCCTTCCTTGGACAACTACTTGGATTGTGAGATCCCCACAACTCATCCCCGCGCTCACAAGGATCTCCTCCAAAGGTCGGACTTGAGACGGGAGGCTTCTTCTCTTAGAATCCCGATCACAACCATGCTACAACAGGTATTCCTATATCTACTATGTGGTTAGACGAAATGATTCATAAATGGTTTATGTATCATGTGGTTTCGTTAAAAAAATTTTAAATTCCGATGCGCCAAGCAACTAGTATGACTAGTCGCTCTTGATCGTATATGATACGATCACCACGCTTCCATGATGCGCTTAAGGATCCTTCCATATCCTTCAAATGGTAACAAAGCACTAGGTCAGAGGTCTTGGATATGATCCATGAAGCTCTGATGACTTGGGCTCATTAGGGGTTGCGAAAGTTTTTATCGTATTTGTTCACGCAGCCCTGTTTTGTGATTTTTTCTGATCTGTTTTAAAATGTTTAAACACGAAATTATCATTGCATTATATTCTTTATTAAACAAAAAAAAATGTGGAATTTGAGTTTGCATAATTTGGATTCCATTTGCTCAAGATATGATCGTTTTAATGACCAGATGTCCACTGTTTCGGGGATGGCGGTTAGAGACGTAATTAAGATGTTAATTACTATTTTAAAACACCTGAAAATATGTCTTAATCACATAGTTTATGTTTTAAATCAAATTATCAATCTCTGAAAATTGATTTTACTTAATTTGAATTTAAAATGAAAGAGATATGCTAATTTTAATTGGTGATGGTCACTGCTGAAAATTACATACTCAACCATGAACCTTGTGATTGTCATTTAAGAATCTTGTGAAATTAATGACTAATTTCCTAGAATAATTATGTATAATATTTGGGAAATATTAGAACAATAATTGTTCCCTTAAATGACATTGCCTTAACCAATGAATGATAAGATTAGATCTAGATCACCAATTGGTTACTTAATACACTTTCATCAAACTTGTTACTTGAATAGATTTTGGATATTTGTTTATCAAATTTCCTTATAATCAAAATGGTTTTGATTATTACTATATGATATAATTTCGGTTGAAAAACTAATGATCATCTCAAGTACAAATTGATTGACATGGCATTATTTTTCCCGAGGCGGATATGGTGTCTAGTCGGGGAGCGTTGGGGTAGCAGGTTACACCATGTGCGGCCTGTCCCACTCCCGTCGGTACTGACCATGACAGTGAGTAGGGAACGAATGATGCGTGAGAGATCATGATGTATTTTCTAATTATTAAAATTCTAATAATACGTACTTTGAGATAATACCACTATTTCAAGTAACAATCAAGTTTGTTGATTGAATTGGATTGATAATTGATTTAATGAGATTAAATTAATTATATCCAATTAAAATACTCTATTATGAATAGAGTTATATTTTCCTTGGAAGAATTAATTATATGAATGGGATTCATGATAATTAATTAAATTGAATATGAGGTGGAGGATCACATAAGTGGCATCCATGGTCTCTCGTCAAGATGAAGGGTTCCGTCACCAGGGATTGTATGTAGGAGATGCATGCCCGAAGTGACAGCTCCTATATGCAAGCGCATCTGGATCATACTCTTTTATTCTCGAAAGAGTAAGGCCATATGCGTAATAACCCCAATATCGAGTCCTCATATTATTGGGGCGATATTGGATTGCGCATAACGAGTGCTAATCCTGTTGACGGTTGGTTCAATTAACGATGGGTCAACATCACCTTAGGGGTAGTGGGCTCGGGTTTAAAGACCAAATTGAGAGTGCAAGTTGGACTTGCAAGGCAGAATGTGTTCCCGCTTCTTTTTATCTGAGTTACAAGTTCTCATATTATTGGGATTAACAAAGATAAGGAAGGAGATCTGATGAATCCACATTTCATCATCTTTATTCTATCATTTTGGCCTTAAAAACTCTGGCAAATGCATGTAAATACCATTAATTCCAGTATTTTAGTATCCATGCATGTACATGTAAATAGTGTACAAAATAATGTTTTTAAAAGCCAAAATTATAGAATAAATAAAAGAAAAGAAAAAGAATAAAATATTGTAAATATTTTATGACCCGAAACCCCGAGACCTAGGCATCTCGATGACTAGGTCAACAAGGAATAAAGTAGGGGGAGATAAGGGTCTGATACCTTTGTTTTTTATTTCATTCTTTATACTTTTTGGGACCTATTTTTGGTTCCACTTTTTATACCTCAAACAAAGAAACTTTGTACATGAAAGTTGTAAATAATTAAATAAATAAAAATACAAAATTGGTTTCACTCAAAAATAATGTACAGATAAAAAGTTATGATCAGAATAAAATTCCAGAATCCTAACTTTCCAGACTTGTATCTCGCAAATAAAAACTCTAAATGCATCAAACTCACTTTAATTGTATATAGTTTAAAATAAGCTATTTAATAGTGGTGGTTTCGCATTTGGCGGAGCTACGGGTTGAAAGTTGAATTTTAGACCCCTATTGTATACTTGTATAGATTAAAATATAAATTTATTATTTATTCACAATTTTTATAATTTTATATTTTTTTATAATTTTGTAAATATTATTTATAATATATATGTACATTAAATTCAGAATAAAAACCTAAAAAAATACAAAATAAAATACTTGTATATAACTTACATAGGTATAATACCCGTACATATACATATATTATTAACACTTCTATTTTACTAAATATGCAAAATACCTCAGAAAAATAAAATAAAATTATCTTTAAGTGTATAAAAATATTCTATAAATTTATAAAATAATAAATAAAATGAATAAAATTACCTATACAAAATAAAAATAAAATATTAAAATATATAGATATGAATACCTATATAGGTCTAAAAAGGTAACTTGTAATTTTATACCTCATAAAAATAATTAAAAATCATATTAAAATACCTTATAAAATAATAAACTTTTTTATTTAATAATCAAAAATTAATAAAATCGTTTACTATTTTAAATCGATTTTACAATTCTTTTTTTCCAAGGAATTTTCTGGTTGGTCCACGTGGACCAACCAGAAGAGTCCGTTGGTTGACCTCGGTCAACTCTCTGACCGAGGTCTGAAGCCTGTCAGAGATGTGTTTTTGGCTGTGTTCGCCCTTTTTTCTAGGCCGAGCCTTTCACTATCTCGTGTCGCATCATTCATGACTTTTGCTCCTAGATAACTGGTCTTACACGCCCATGCATTTTTTCGAGCTTTAGATCACTGATCCACCCGCTGGACTTCGATCTTTGAGCCCATTTCACCATCCATTCAAAAACATCACCCATTCCTTCCTTCTGCCTTCGAACCACATTAGGCCTAAGTTTAGACATCCGAGTTGACGCTGGTGAGCTCCGGTGACAGGGGAGCATTCCCAGCTCCTCGTTGAGGTACGACGAAGGCCTGAGGTCGGCTTCAACCCCATCTCTGGCCAACTGGTCGTCGAGGTCCACCTTGGGTTTTTAACCCTTGAGGTCATGTTTTTATCTTATTTTTCTTTGTGTCTTTAGTTTGTTTTAGATATAGGATCTGAATACGATCGTTACATCCACATTTCATCCACTTGATCGCCACCCGCCATCCACCTTGCCGGAGCTTGCTCCGGCGAGTTCCTATTCACACCATTGACCACCTGACCTGCTCGTGCTCGCCTTGGGACCTCCATCTGTCGTTGTTTATTTTGTCTGCAGGTACCAGGTGTGAAGAGACCCTCTTGGGGGGTCGTATTTGCAGTGCCCGACCTTCCTGAGGGCACCTTCCTTCGTCGACGTCGCGGCGGCGCTCCGGTGGTTCACCCGCCTTTTTGAAGCAGCCATCCATTCAGGGAACCCCCCCAGGAAGCTTGGACAGCCATTGGACGAGAACCTTCCACTCGGAGCATCGATATTTTGCCACTCCAAACTCGCCCCGGCCGTGTTCTTCGGTTGTTCTTCCTCTGCGCTCCTGAGCCCTCGATTGCTCTTGTTCTTGTGAAGCACAGCCACCGTCGGATCATCCCACGCCTCCACGGTTGAATCTCAATCTGAGATCTAATCTCAGGCGTTCGCTGCTAAGGGGTGTCGTGGCGTCTGGCATCGACACGTGGCGTTAAGTGAATCATATCAGTCGTTCGATCCGCGCCTGTGTGGGTATTTTGCGAAACTACCCCCCCACATTTTGTATTTAACAATAGAACTGCAAACATTCATCTGCCCTTTCGTATTTTTGTAGAATTTGCACTGTTCACCCCCTGGGTTTTGTGATATTCCATTTTGACCCCTCCTAGGTCACGTGCTTCGCGCACGTGACTTGGCAATTTTGCAGGGATACCCGAGGTATTTGTATAGTTAATATTTAGTTCAAAAACTTTTAATTAGTAATATAACTTCCGGCATTTTTGCATGTAAGCCCCCGTCTTTTTGAGTATTGCATTTAAGTCCTCCCCAGGTGTGTGCGTCGCACGTGCGTGGGTGGGCATTTTGCAGGAAAGGGCCTGCGTCTTTGATTATTTATAATTGGTCTTGGAATTTGTTTAATACTTATATATTTTGAGGAAAATTGCATTTCATCCCTTGGACTTTCTGTTATTTCCATAAATACCCCTGCCAGGAATGCTTTTTCTTTTTGTTTCTTTTATTTGTTTCATGCATATCTAAATTGCTAAAAAGTCCATAAAATCATCTCAAGCTCTTGTTGCATCCTAGTTTCACTCCATATTTTTATTTTGCACATTTATTTCATTTTATTATTTATAAAAATTTAAAAACACACATTTTCACTACTTTTTGCATTCTAAAATCCATAGAAATTATAAAAACACCTCAGAAAATTCTCAAAAAAATATATTTTGTGTATTTTACTGTTTTCTAACTTCAATCCAAAAATCATAAAAAATACAAAAGAAAACTCCTAAAAATTATGAAACTTCAAAATCTTTTTATAAAAATATTAAAAATTCTACAAAAATCCTAAAAATATAAACTCTGTTTCAGAATTTTCTCTGTTTTATTATCTTTATTTTAAAATTAATTTGAGGAATTTTGGGTACTGTTTGATTTTTTCATCCTCGTTTTAATTTCGGCCATCAACTTTATCCACTGTTTACTAGTATTTTTGCCTTTAAAAATCCCAAAAAATAGGAAAAATCTTGAAAAAACACAAAAACATTAGAAAAATATAAAAAGACAAAAATATTTTATTTCCTGATTTTTGCTTGTTTTTACTTATTTTTATAAATACTTCATCCCTCTCTTTCTTACTTTGTCTATATAGTCTATTTAAATAAAAAGAAAATACAAAAAATAAATATAAAAAAAGAAAATACAAAATAAGTAAATTAAAAATCAAAATATAAAAATATAAAACCAAAAATTAAATAAAAATATAAAATTAAAACCCACAAAAACATAGCACACTTATAGACAATTGATCACATTCACATTTTGTGCATCATCACCTCGTTCTATCCTGCTTGCTCCCTGAGTTCGACACTCTACACATACTTACACTATACACACCTATTGTAGAGTTATAATAATTTTTAACTCCACATATTACTTTACATTGTTTCATCATTATTGTGGGTTGATTATTGATTGATACGAGTTTCGTGAGCGGTCGCCGCAGCGAGTTAATGGTCCCGCCTTGTGTGGATTATCTTGACCCTCACTAGACCAGTGTTATCAACTGGCACCGTTGCCGGGGAGCAACAGCGCGTAGTTCGGTTTTTGCTTGACTGTGATACTTGTCTATATTTTTGCCTTCTTTATTTGCTCATCTATTTGATATCAGTGATTGACTTGTCTAATCGCTCTCCCTTGTTGGACTTTGTGCGAGGAACCGCGGATCGAGGGAGGCGCTCCACCCTAGGCACATGTGCACCCAAGTGAAGGCGGCACGAGATTTCTGACCTAGCATCAAAGAAGGTAGGGAGAACTTGAGAAGGCAGTCATACTTTTGAGCATTTTTGTGTAGTATTTATTTTTGTAATTTAAGTGAGAGAGAGACTCTATATTTGTATTAATACAGGTACTTAGGACTTGGACTTTTGGGCCCAATTTCCAAGTGTTTGTACACTTGGGGGCTCACCACTTTTTTATCGATTTTCCTTCGCATTTTTTTTATTTTTTTGTTTTCCGGTTTCATTTTATTTCTTTTGTGTGATTGAGCCCTTAGTTGTAGGAGTTGCTTGGCGATAGATTAGGTCCAAACACACTAATCACCATTGCATGTACCGATAGCCGTGTTGGACTTAGTCAAATTTTTAAACTGTTCTTCACGATAATAGCAGCTACTCATCTTAGGCTGATTTCATCGGCTTGCATCTACATATAGATTAGGTTTCAATTCTGATGAGCATCCTTGCATGTAGAGTGCTGGAGGCAAGGTGAGCATTTACGCTTTAGCATTCATCATTTTTTCCGCTTGCATTACTTTGCCGTCTCTGTACCTCTGATTTTGATCACCTAGGTGCTTAAAGGAATTGACTCCTCGATAGGTTCGTGCATTTCTCATTAAAAATCCAAAAAAAATTGATAACCAATAAAATTGGGACTGCTAATATTACTTGACCCTAAAATCACCAAAAAGAAAAATTCTCTTGGTGCGAGTAATCCCCTCATTGTCTTCGATTTTACTTGCTCGCGCACACACTAAGGATAGTGCCCAAATCCTATTCAGCCCACTAAGTGTTTGTGCAACTTTTGGACTTCTCACCTAACTCTAAAACAGACAAGATAAAAAGACCGACTTTTCAGTCTCTACCGAGTTGAGTAGGTGAATTGAGGGTTTGTCTTGTGTGAGTTTGACCTCTTGCTTCGAGATGGCCAACTGGAGCACATTTTATCCGGACTTTGCGGATCCTTCATTCACTCCAGCCGGTCCACCTCTTTTTTTCAGGAGAACTTTGCTCCTGACTTTTGTACATATCCGCCTCAACCACAGTATCAGGACTCGGATTTCTACCCACCTCCACATCCACCTGTATATTATCCACCTCCACTTTCACGTCCACCAGAGAGTGATTTGTGGGAGTCACCTCTTTCGATCTCCATGAGTGATATCTTGAACCTAATGATAGAGCACATTAACTTGATGAATGGTTATCTTGCCATTTTGAGAGAAAACCATATTAACACTCCATTCGTTGAGGTTACGGATTCACTTGTAGGTGATCTTGTGAGCTTGCAATCGCCCAAAACAAAAAAAATGAGAAAATTTTAAAAATACAAAAAGATTTCGAGAGATACTTGGTTGATTCAGACTGTGAGGAGAGGATCCATATTCCCGATCATTCACCCACACATCCATTCACATTTTGTCCCACCTTTGACCCCGAGGATGCCGTTGTACAGACTGCTCTTGGCATGCCTCATGTAGATGATGATTCTGACTTCCTCCCTTGTATGGAGGAAGTCCAAAAATTCAAAAAATGTTGACTGAAACCGAAGTGGTGGCTACCATTCATGAGATTATCCGTGCCCCACTTCAACAGGCCATGACTGATTTATCTGCTCCTCTTCCCAAAAAGAGAAAGAGGAGGAGCAGATCTGAGCGTCATATCTTGACTATGGCCACCGCCCATGCCATCACACATCGTTCCATTCCTAGGAAGAAGAACACAGCTACCCCTTTCATCACTTGCACCATCTCTGATTTCACTTGTGATCACACTCTCCTAGACGGCGGTGTGTCTATTAGCATATTACCCTTCTCATTGGTACAGTCTCTTCACTTAGGGCCTATAAAGAAAACCAGGATGATCGTTCAGTTTGCTGATGGATCAATCAAGAGGCCGAAGGGTATATTAGAAAATGTCGTCATTTTGATTCAGGCCATGAGCTACAATGTTGACTTTGTCATATTGCCCATGGTGACCTTCACAGGGGAACCCTCTCCAATCATCCTGGGACGACCATTACTCGCCTCTGCGAGGGTCATTATTGACTATGGATCAGGAGAGATTCGCTTCCATCCTGTTGACGAGAGCGAAGCGTTGATCACCGCACCCATAGTTAACCAGAGACCTGCACCTGATGCACCTTCACTGATTCTAGCTGACTCCGAGGCCCATGATCGATCTGATGATATTAGAGATGTTTGCTTATTGACCACTGATGAGACCCGAGAAATCCTCCGAACGGGGGAAGACTCGGAAAGCATGGACCTCGAAGTTCCTCCTTCTGGTATGTGGCGATGTGTTGATGAAATCCGTGGAATTTACGTGATTAATACCATAGAGCAGAGGGCAGACACCAAGATTAGACAGGATGGACCTGGTTTGACTACTTCCACTGATAAGTGCATTCCTGGTCACTCGAAAGTGAGGATGATTGAGGTCGGTTATGATTTTAACGATTATTTCTAGAAATTCGGACCTTTCGATGAAAAAGATGATCCGGGTGAGATTCTTGAGGATGAACAGAGTTTGACTTCTTCCACTGATGATTTCGTTCCTTTTGGTTTTGACCTGGACGACACCTCGTAGGACGACTCCGATTACACTTCTTTCGATGATGATGAGTTTGTCCCATTCCACTTTGATATTAGCGAGACCCCCAAGGCTAGACCTTGTTGTACTTCTTCCACTCACCCGTCTATGCCTTCACACCATAGGACCACCAAGGGCGAACCTAGCCATACTACTTCCATTGACCAGTTCGTGCCTTTTTGATTTGACTCCACTGAGGGCCTTCACCCTATCGACCCTGATCGGCTTCCGTCCACTGTGGACCCCGATGTCGACTTGCACCACACTAGATCTATCCCTCAACGATCTCGCAAGAAGGTCTGCTTTCTAACTTCCTGATCATTTGTACATCTATATTTGTTGTCTATTCATTTTGTTCATCTCTGTCTCTCTCCTGTATTGCTCGTCTACCCATTCTCGTGTTTGCCTTGCTTAGGACGTACTTTGTCCTAAGTATAGGGGGGTGGACGAGCCGAGTGTTCATTCATTGTTCCATTTCATTACTCCTGTTGTTTCTTATACTTAGGGCTTCTTTTATCCTAAGTATAGGGGGAGTGATGTGTACATTCTCATGATCTCTTCTCTCACCTTTTGATCTCTTTTCTTCTTTTCTTCTTTTCCTTTTCTATCTTCTGTATCTATCAGAAAGGTGTCACCCCTTTTTGACAGTCTTCTATACCTAGGTTGTGCTTTGTCCTAAGTATAGGGGGGCGTGCACCCCGAGTTTTCTATCATTTGATCCTCTCCATTGTCTCCTCTTCTTGTCTATACTTAGGGGTATCTTACCCTAAGTATAGGGGGAGACAGTCTGAGTATGATCTGTTCATTCCCACCCTTGACCCTCCCTGCTTTGTGTACAGTCTACTATACTTAGGATTATTTGATCATAAGTATAGGGGGGACGGTCAACTTCTCATTCGTTCATTCATTCGTTTATTCTTTAGGCTTTTCTATACTTAGTACGAGTTATGTCTTCTCTTTTCTCTCTGATCTATGAGGACATAGCTCAAGCTAAGTAAAGGGGGGTCGTACATACTGCGTATATACTTTAGCCATAACTCGTACTTTCGTATTTTCTTAATAAATATGGCTAATCATACTTATGAAATTCTATAAAAACCTTAATAACAAGATGTGATTATTCCTCAAATTCTTTGTGTATTTACTGATTAATAAATCAGGTGAAAATATTTTTTGCAAAATGTTTGAAAAATAGTTTGAAAAATCTTTGTGAAAAATCTTTTGAAAACTATTTGGAAAGCATTTTGTTACATGTTTTCAACCTTTGTAAAAACATTTTGATTTGCAAAATTTCTTTTCTTTGTGTGAAATAAAAAGTTTGAAAAACTATTTACAAATGATTTGAAAAATGGTTGTAAAATTATTTTGAAAAATCTATCTATACTGTTTGAAAACCTTTGCAAAATGACTTTCAAATGTGTGTACATGTTTGCAAAAATATTTGTAAAAATTATTTTGGACTATAGTTTTTGAAATTGTTCGAAAAACCTATGTCAAATAAGTTTGAGGAATACATATATCATACCAAAAATCCTTTATATATACTTGTAAAATTAAGCACTTACCCTTGTAAATTCTTAAAATCCACTTCTTGTAAATATAAGAAGCATCCCCGTGTAAATATTTGTACCTAGCTTTTAGCCAAAATCTTTTCTTTTCAAAAATTCCCAAAAACATTTGCAAAACTAAAATCCAAAAACATTTGAAAAATCTCTTTGAAAAATACAAAAAAATGCATTTGCATCATCTTTTCAAAAGTCCATAAAAAGTTCAAAACCCTTGAAAAGTGCATCACAAAAATATTTGCTGCATTCTGCATAGCATCTACATAGCATTAGCATTTTTCGGATTGAGTTTGATAGTTGAACAAGTCTAAATAAAATCCGGAGACTGGAGCTTGATTGGACCTTAAATCTACCTAATTAACAGGAACCTTATAGGAGCTGCAATTGAGGTACTTCAGGTCTAGTTGACTTAATTCTTTGAGGATCAAGAGACTCGGTTCAATGGATTCTTGACTGCCTAAGTAGAGCATTTTGGAGCACACGCACGACTCTTGTTGATAATGACCTAACTTGGACACCTGCACCTTTCACTTGGCTCAACTCAGTTGGAATGGTGAGGAGGTTGGATTTGCTGGTATGAGACGCACACAGGTGGAAACACTTGTCCTCCTCTAGGGGGGGAAGTGCACCCCAACCCGTCCAGTGATGATGAGTTTCGAGGATAGGAGATCGTGGGCTGCAATAAAGCTTCAAAAGAGGGATAGTCTACGGGCTCAAGAGGAAAAAAACTCTCTATGTAAATGCTGTTGTATATAGTATTCAAAAAAATTGCAAAAGCAAAAACTCCAAAAAAAATTGGACAGGCCTGTACAAAAATAAAAATGCCTGACGGAGTGTTCATATGTTGTATAGCCAATAAGCAAGCTTGAGTTCCAAAGTCATATCATGTGAGCCTGCAGCTGGATGACTTGACTACACTGGTCTTGCATCCTAGGATAGGTAGCTACACTGGCTACCGTCCATTCTTCTTCTTTCCCCCTCCTCTTGAGCTGGTTGCCACTTGAACTTAGAAGGGAATACCCCGCTCCTCGAGGAAGGAGTTATTGGATAGGGGAATCATTGGGTTGTCATACTGGAGAAGTCAGTCTCTTTGTCATTTAGTTGAGGAGAGCCACCATCACTTACATTGTACGAGTCAGATTCATAGTTGTAAGGGTTTGCGTATGAGTTGAGATATTTCCGACCTGGCTATTGAGGAGACTTGAGCAGAGTGTTGGGATTCTCAGGGACTGTTGGATTTCAAAACTGGTTCTCATTAAGGTTCCGCCCGCACTAAAATTACAAAGGTCTAACTTAAGCTCCAGACTTTGATTTTGTGAAGACAGGTTCGATAATTAAACTTAATCCATCTTTCTTCTTTTTCTTTTCTTTATTTCTCTTTCTGTAGTTATTGCATAAGTGTTTGCTAGGGACTAGCAAAGGCAAAGTATAGGGGGATGATGAATCCACATTTCATCATCTTTATTCTATCATTTTGGCCTTAAAAACTTTGGCAAATGCGTGTAAATACCATTAATTCCAGCATTTTAGCATCCCATGCATGTTCATGTAAATAGTGTACAAAATACTGTTTTTAAAAGCCAAATTATAGAATAAATAAAAGAAAAGAAAAGGAATAAAATATTGTAAATATTTTATGACCCAAAACCCTGAGACCTAGGTATCTAGATGACTAGGTCGACAAGGAATAAAGTAGGGGGGATAAGGGTCAGATACCTTTGTTTTTTTTAATTTCATACTTTATAATTTTTGGGACCTATTTTTGGTTCCACTTTTTATACCTCAAACAAAGAAACTTTATACATGAAAGTTGTAAATAATTAAATAAATAAAAATACAAAATTGATTTCACTCAAAAATAATGTACAGATAAAAAGTTATGATCAGAATAAAATTCCAGAATCCCAACTTTCCAGACCTGTATCTCGTAAATAAAAACTCCAAATGCATTAAACTCACCTTTAATTGTGTATAGTTTAAAATAATCTATTTAATAGTGGTGGTTTCGCATTTGGCGGAGCTACGGGTTGAAAGTTGAATTTTGGATCGCTATTGTATACTTGTACAGATTAAAATATTCATTTTATTTTTTATTCATTATTTTTATAATTTTATATTTTTTATAATTTTGTAAATATTATTTATAATATATATATATATGTATATTAAAATCAGAATAAAAACCTAAAGAAAATACAAAATAAAATACTTGTATATAACTTACATAGGTATAATACTCGTACATATACCTATATTATTAACACTTCTATTTTACTAAATATGCAAAATACCTCAGAAAAATAAAATAAAATTACCTTTAAGTGTATAAAATATTCTATAAATTTATAAAATAATAAATAAAATGAATAAAATTACCTAAACAAAATAAAAATAAAATATTAAAATATCTAGATATGAATACCTATATAGGTCTAAAAAGGTAACTTGTAATTTTATACCTCATAAAAATAATTGAAAATCATATTAAAATACCTTATAAAATAATAAACTTTTTTATTTAATAATCAAAAATTAATAAAATCATTTACTATTTCAAATCAATTTTACAATTCTTTTTTTCCAAGGAATTTTCTGGTTGGTCCACGTGGACCAACCAGAAGAGTCCGTTGGATGTCCTCGGTCAACTCTCAGACCAAGGTCTCAAGCCTTCTAGAGATGTGTTTTTGGTCGTGTTCGCCCTTTTTTCTAGGCCGAGCCTTTCACTATCTCGTGTCGCATCCTTCACGACTTTTGCTCCTAGATAACTGGTCTTACACGCCCATGCGTTTTTTCGGGCTTTGGATCACTGGTCCACCCGCTGGACTTCGATCTTTGAGCCCATTTCACCATCCATTCAAAAACATCACCCATTCCTTCCTTCCTCCTTCGAACCACACTAGGCCTAAGTTTAGACATTCGAGTTGACACTGGTGAGCTCTGGTGACAGGGGAGAATTCCCAGCTCCCCGTTGAGGTACGACGAAGGCCTGAGGTCGGCTTCCACCCCATCTCCGGCCACCTGGTCGTCGAGGTTCACCTTGGGTTTTTAACCCTTGAGGTTCTGTTTTTATCTTGTTTTTCTTTGCGTCTTTTGTTTGTTTTAGATATAGGATCTGAATATGATCGCTACCTCCGCGTTTCATCCACTTGATCGCCACCCGCCATCCACCTTGCCAGAGCTTGCTCCGGCGAGTTCCTATTCACGCCATTGACCACCTGACCTGCTCGTGCTCGCCTTGGTACCTCTTTCTGTCATTGTGTATTTTGTCTGCAGGTACCAGGTGCGAAGAGACCCTCCTGGGGGGTCATTTTTGCAGTGCCCGACCTTCCTGGGGGCACCTTCCTTTGTCGACGTCGCGGCGGTGCTCCGGTGGTTCACCTGCCTTTTTGAAGCAGCCATCCATTCAGGGAACCCCCCAGGAAGCTTGGACAGCCATTGGACGAGAACCTTCTGCTCGGAGCATCGAGATTTTGCCACTCCAAACTCGCCCCGGCCGTGTTCTTCGGTTGTTCTTCCTCCGCGCTCCTGAGCTGCTCGATTGCTCTTGTTCTTGGTGAAGCACAGCCACCGTCGGATCATCCCGCGCCTCCACCGTTGGATCTCAATCTGAGATCTAATCTCAGACATTCGCTGCGAAGGGGTATCGTGGCGTCTGGCATCGACACGTGGCGTTAAGTGAATCATATCAGTCGTTCGATCCGTGCCTATATGGGTAATTTGCGAAACTACCCCCACACATTTTGTATTTAAGAATAGAACTGCAAACATTCATCTGCCCTTTTGTATTTTTGTAGAATTTGCACAATTCACCCCTGGGTTTTGTGATATTCCATTTTGACCCCTGCCAGGTCACGTGCTTCGCGCACGTGACTTGGCAATTTTGCAGGGATACCTAGGATATTTGTATAGTTAATATTTAGTTCAAAAACTTTTAATTAGTAATATAACTTCTGGCATTTTTGCATGTAAGCCCCCGTCTTTTTTAGTATTGCATTTCAATCCTCCCCAGGCATGTGCGTCGCACGTGCGTGGGTGGGCATTTTGCGCGGAAGGGCCTGCGTCTTTGATTATTTATAATTGGTCCTGGAATTTGTTTAATATGTTATATATTTTGAGGAAAATTGCATTTAAACCCCTGGACTTTCTGTTATTTCCATAAATACCCCTGCCAAGAATGTTTTTTCTTTTTGTTTCTTTTATTTGTTTCATGCATATCCAAATTGCTAAAAAATCCATAAAAATCATCTCAAGCACATGTTGCATCCTAGTTTCACGCCATAATTTTATTTTGCACATTTATTGCATTTTATTATTTATAAAAATTTAAAAACACATATTTTCACTACTGTTTGCATTCTAAAATCCATAAAAATTATAAAAACACCTCAGAAAATTCCCAAAAAATATATATATTGTGTCTTTTAGTGTTTTCTAACTTCAGTCCAAAAATCATAAAAAAGCGAAAGAAAACTTCTAAAAATTATAAAACTTCAAAATCATGTATAAAAACACTAAAAATTCTACAAAAAATCCTAAAAATATAAACTCTATTTTGGAATTTTCTATGTTTTATTATCTTTATTTAAAATTAATTTGAGGAATTTTTGGTACTATTTGATATTTTTCATACTCATTTTAATTTTGGCCAGTAACTTTATCTACTGTTTACTAGTATTTTTGCCATTAAAAATACCAAAAAATTTTGGAAAAATCTAGAAAAATCATAAAACATTAGAAAAATATAAAAAGCCCAAAAATATTTTATTTCCTGATTTTTGCTTTTTTTACTTATTTTTATAAATACTTCATCCCTCTCTTTCTTACTTTGTCTATATAGTCTATTTAAATAAAAGGAAAATACAAAAAATAAATATAAAAAAATACAAAATCAGTAAATTAAAAATCAAAATATAAAAATATAAAACCAAAAATTAAATAAAAATATAAAATTAAAAACCCACAAAAACATAGCACACTTATAGACAATTGATCACATTCACATTTTGTGCATCATCACCTCGTTCTATCCTGCTTGCTCCCTGAGTTCGACACTCTACACATACTTGCACTATACACACCTATTGTAGAGTTATAATAAATTTTAGCTCCACATATTGCTTTACATTGTTTCATCATTATTGCGGTTGATTGTTGATTGATACGGGTTTCGTGAGCGGTCGCCGCAGCGACTTAATGGTCCCGCCTTGTGTGGATTATCTTGACCCTCGCTAGACCCGTGTTATCAAGATCCCAGATCTTGCTTGAGATATAATGGTAAGTATATCTCTTACATTGAAAGTGGTTAAGGGAATGAACTTTCAGTGTTGACAAGGCAAGACAACTTTGATATAAAAACTCCTAAATCAAAGTAAAATATGTATATATAATATATATACACTTATGCAAATTTCTTATTTCAGATAATCATTTATTAAACCCGCTCAATACTATACTCAATAATAACTAGTATAATATCATGAATTGCATTCATCATCAAGATATTGTATTTAGACACATAATGTATGTGGTTGCAATGTGCAAGTTTCCTTATAATAATGAGGAATGAGATATAAATAGACAATAGGTCTACAACCGTAGGGTTTGTATGTCTCTATAGTCTTGATCTCATCGAATGTACTTTGGAAGTGACATGTCGATGATGATCGTAGTTGTCAATTAATCCTTATAAAATCTAAGAAGATGTTTTGGCATGCATATGTGCTCTTAACATTTAATCATGAATGATATGGTTCACTGCATCATGCAGAATGGTAGCTCTATAAGAGATGATGTATTCAAAATGTTTGAGTACCTACCTGAACCAATGGTTTAAGAGTTTAAATGGATGTAGATACGATAAGTGTCATCATTCTACTATTTATACTCTAGTCATTCATGAAGTTTCAAAATATTCATACTGTATGAATTGAATGTAGCATGGTTAAATGATGAAATCTCTTATATTGAAATCTTTTGAATTCAACATAAGAGATTCTTTGTCTTGAGCAATGGTTGTTTATAAATGAAGAGAACGTAGTGGAAGCATGGGTTTGAACCAACAAGAAGGAAAATCAAGGAGTTGATTGTACTTCTGTAACTTCCATATGACATCCAAATAGTTGGATGACAGCCAATGCTGCAATAAGCCGATGTATTGATAGTGTGACTATCAAGTTTGTTCTAGAGTCCTTAAAGAAGAACTCGGATAGTGCATCGGAATAATCTACATATAATCATTGAAATTGACTTTCTTATTTGATAAGATAAAGTCTAATAATTGTATCTCAATCTTCTAACAACACTTGCAATGGGTCGCATATGTTTTAGAAGACTAGAAAATCTGATCTTAAGGTTTATAGTCATCCACATGGATGTTGATGCCATTGTTGCAACAATCTCTGTTGGATTGATAGACTTCTCAACTTTAGTTGGAGAGTCCTTAGTCTTAGAGAATGTCTCTATGACCTAGATATAAGAGTACACTCATAGTTTATTTCTAAATGTTGGAAATAAACATGAATTTCAGAATAAATCTATCATAGAGAGGTATGATGGATATATAGTAATCTAACATCTAGTAGACTCCACTAAATTAGAAAATTAATGAATGGTTCATTAAGATTTCTAATACAGAAAATTAAACCTTTAAAAGATCAATAGGATGATAAAGATCATTTAATAATGATCTGGCATCAAGCTTTGGACGTTTGCCTGTTGATTTGATCAATAGACAAGTAAGAGATGAAACGTTGGAATGTCTAAAATTTCAAAACTTACGTACTTATGAATATTGTATTCAAAAGTAAAATATGTCCAATAAACCCTTCTTTGGGAATGGTGCAAGATGCATAGGTATTCGGGATCTCATACATATTGATGTATGTGGATCATCTATATCATAATAAACATTATGGATATGTGATATCTATTGATGATTATGTATGATATGATATTTCTTCTCTTCACCTAAGAAAGATTTGAAATGTTCAAAGATTTCATAATTTTGGTTTAGAACCAAAGTTTGAAGATAGATGAAATGAATTTGATCAAACCTAGGTAGCTTATACCTGTTAGATAAATTCAAAGAATACCTTATGGAGATATGAATATCATTTCTATCTCAATCCTCCTAACACACCTAAACTCAACAGAGATATAGAGAGATACAATTGGATTATGTGTGACATGATTTGATCAATGATAATTTTTAGCATAATTCCCTCTTAGTTTCCCACGTATATATGTAGTTTCATGCATGTGAGCTGGAATATAGCACCAGAGAATGTTAATTCATTAGGAAAATAAAGAATGGTATTTGATACCCTCTTTGTGACCTTGAGATTCTTAAAAGATTTCATCTCTAAGGATATGATTCTTAAAGGATGGCTCTCTTGATAATCACGATAAAAATGAAGTAAAGGAACTCATTTAATCTTGAGATGATAATGAGGCTCCTGAAATCGGAAACTAATAGGACAATTAAAGATGAAATACTGATACCTCTTCAAATGAGTTTGAGGATGTATTCCATGTGTCAGTTAAGTCTGACAATGATCGGATTTCATGTGATGAAACTCCTGAGGATCATGACATGGAAAAATGGATTTTAGGAATAAAGTCTAAAGTAGACTTCATATACAAGTGTTGTATATGGACCCTCAAGGATCCACCTATATGGGTAATATCCAGAAAGGTGTAAATGGATCTTCAAGAGAAAGAGGGAACCTGATGAGGAGGTAGATATCTTCAAAGCACTGTTTGTAGCCATGAGTTACACATCGGAAGAGAAGACATTACTTGCGATGAGACTTGCTCTTCAATAACAATGCTTAAACCCATCAAATTATTGCTAATTGTAGCTACACAACTTAACTTTGACATCTTCAAGATGAAAGTCGAGATGACATTCCTCCATGAATACCCCTCTGAGGATATTCACATGAAGCATCCCCAAGGCTTCATGGTTGAGGAAAGCAAGGTGTACAAGCTGAGGAAATCAATCTAAGGACTCAAATAAGCTTCTTATAGTTGGAATATAAGATTTAATGAAATTATAAATGTTATAATTTCAGATAGAATCTTTATGAACCATGTGAAGCTTAGTGGGAGTGCCATTGTGTTCATCGTGCTAAATGTAGATGATATCCTGATCATTTGAATGATATAAGGATGATGAGTGTTTTATAATCTAGTTATTCCATAACTTGAGATATGATCTCAAGGACACCTCTTAGAACTTAGTTCTGAAGGTGTTCAAAAGCAAAGAGAAGAGGGTATTGGGACCGTCACATTTGTAGTACACCTTGGACATATTCCATTTTTTGAAATTCCAAAAAAGGCTTCCATATCTTAAGATATGGTACTAACCTATCTGAAGTGATAGCACCTCAAAGAGTTGAGGAAGTGAATGCTAAAACTGCTTGCCCTGGTGCATCATCTATGAGAAGTCGGGTGTATGCTAGATGTGTACAAATGCCAGATGTCTGCCATGCAGTGGGAGTGGTGAACTGTTACTAATCCTACTATAGAGATAAAACACTTGGTTGCAGTAATGACAATACATTCAAAAATGACAAGATTTAGAAATAATGATCTCTAAGTCTTATCTTCAAGAGATTAAGACTTTATAGATAGTGATCTAAAAGGTCTTAATTGTAGATACCTTAGGAGATAGAGATCTCCAGGAATAAAGGTATTCTGATAAGGATTACGAGAATACTGGTTATAGTAATTATTGAGCAATAGTGTCAAGGACACTATAATTGCTTTAACAAGATTGAGTATCGGTTGCATAAGATGCAACATTTGCATTCAATGCGAGTATTGTTACTAGGAGATATGCAAGAACCGTAAAAGGACTTGGCATAGTCTTTTGGGAACAGAGTGGATGATCAGCTTACCTAACTATTTTTCTAAATAGCCTATGACTATCACATGAGTGCGGGTTTAAAGATTTAATGGCTCTTTGGGATAGCAGGAGATTGTTGGACATGCGAGCCCACGGTGAGCCATTATGCAATAAATGTTATTGCAAATATCATTCCCTAATTTGAAATGAAGAATAATTAATTTACATAATAGGTCCCATAGTACAATTAGGGTTATGTACCATTGCCATCTTATTGAACATATAGTTGTTGATTCAATTATTGAATCATAGAGGTTGGTGCTTAGATCAATATCTAAAGAGTTAGATTGAGGACTCATCAAGAACTGTCAAATGATTGTTAAGAGATGATCTGCATCCAGAGTAGGAGATGGCAATCCTTTCTCATTTGGATGATATATGACTGACCTCTTGATGTAGGTCCTCTGCATGGGAATAGAGATTCGGAGGTGTCAGATTAATTAGGTCAAAGAGTTGACTTAACGAGATTGAGATAAACAAAGTCCTACATCGTATGTTGCCGCGATATAGGCACACATCCTCTGACCGGAGACAAATGTGTTACTATATGTCTGAGTATGTACATTTGGTAGACCAATAGATTGATGACCTAACCAAGGTCTATATACCGGCGATCTGGTGTGCATATAAGTGCATATGAGTAATACGATCTCTCAAAGGGATCATACAGGTTCACTTCTGAACCGGAAGACATGAGCTCACTCATGAGATATTGGGATCGATAAATTCCATGCATGGTCATCTCGCGTATGAAGCTTGACAGAATATACAGGTATGATATATGCTTTTGTAAAGCATATGATCAATACCAAATAACAATGATCAAATGAGAACCTTAATGATAAAACCCTGAAGGTGATAGTCTAAAAGAGATCTATAACTTCGGGTTTATTCAAAGGTCTTCCAGTATGCAGGATGTATAGGTATTGGGAATACCTAAGGGTGATGTGATCATAAACGATTGTATAACCATGACGCTTCCATTCCGAGGGAGTTATGAAACAGGTTTGGATTTTAGTGACTCATCTCAATAGAGAAGTAACTTGATCTTAGTCCAAGTGTTGGACATTGATCTGAATGAGATTCAGAAGTAATGAGAAGATTAGTTTTACGAACTTGATTTACTCAAGCATCTATGGGAGGTCCGCGAGATCTGGATTTGAGATGTGATCTCAATATCCAAGTCACTATACGTGGAACAATACAATTGCCCTGTCCTTATCTCCAAGTACATACAGAGATACGCATTATTCTTGAAAGAGTTCATGAATAATTTCATTGTTTAAAGCATAGAGAAATAGATAATTAAATGTGATTTAATTATCATGAATAATGTGAATTTGATTCGCATTATATTGGAGAATGAGAATGGTTATCCAGTATAATTAAATGTGATTTAATTATTGTGGATAAGTGTAATATGGATAAGAGTATCCATATTATTTATAATATTTTATAAATATGATTGATAATATATTAGAGAGAGTTTGCTATGATTTATATTTGTTGGTTAATTATTGATGTGAATTGGATTTACATTGGATAATTAATTGAAAATATAAATTGTCTTTTATTTTGGGTTGTGAACTTCATTCACAAGTTTCCAATGGTAAGATTGCAATATTCACAAAGTAATTACGAATTATTTTTGGTGAATAATTTGCAACAATTGTTGTTGCAAAACATGGAGATAATATTAAGGGATAATGGAGATTACATGTAATATCCACTCCCCTTGATTGTAGGCGTGACGACTACCAATTCCAACAAGGAAAGGGTGGTCATCTACTTTATTTCTTAGAGCGGAAGTCTCCTTTCCATTATCTCCATGATTAATTGATTTGATTTATTGAATTAAATTATATTGATTTATCAATATAGATTTAATCTAACTTAAATTAATTGTTGTTGTGTTTTTACAACAAAATCATGGCCATTGAAAGAAACACAAATTAGTCTCATCCATTTATTTTTGTGTAGTCCATGGATCCCCAAAATACTATATAAAAAGAGGCACCCCATGCTCTTCAAAGTTACAACAACAAATTGTGCAACAACTCTCCTCTCTCTCTCTCTCATTCTCACGTTCCCTCTTCCTCATCTCTCTTTGGGTGGTCGTCCACCCTAACCCTAGAAGGAAGAAGGCCCTTGTCGTCACCTTGTCATTGTGTTGTCGCTTCGACGACTCTCGGTACTCCATCTTCTTTGGTGCACCTCGCTTGCGAAGAAGACATATGATCTTGTATGACGAGATCAAGAGTTCCCTTGATTGGACAACCACTTGGATTGTGAGATCCCCGCAACTCATCCCCACGCTCGCAAGCGTCCTCCAAAGGTCGGACTTAAGATAGGAGGATTCTTCTCTTAGAAGCTCGATCGTAACCACACTACAACGTGTATTCCTATATCTACTATATGGTTAGACAAAACGATTCATAAATGGTTTATGAATCATGCGGTTTCATTATTTAAAAAAATTTAAATTTCGTTACACCGAGTAACTAGTATGACTAGTCGCTCTTGATCGTATATGATACGATCACCACGCTTCCGTGATGTGCTTAAGTATCCTTCCATATCATTCACCCACTTTGTTAAGGGAGACCAAAGTTCCCTTGCTAAAAAGTAGCTACTCATTTTTAAGCCTAGTATTCAAATTCTCAATCAAAGAAAGGTTTTAAATTTTCAAGTTTTTATGGATTTTTTGAAGAAAGGTTTTATTTACAACAAGTTAATCCCTTAGATTTAAAGAAAACCTTTTTACGGGATTTTTTTACAAAACTTGGTTCAGAGGTTTACTTAAACCAAGCCAGAAAAGATTTAAAATTTTTAAAAATAAACGAGCTATGTCTAAAGTAGATATACAATAATATATGTATACCCCTATACTTAACTTTTGTTATGTCCTCATAACACAAGTGATATGAAGCCATGGCTCGGCTACATATAGGGTTATATATAAGAACTGAGGAGGAGGGTCCCCCTATACTTAGGTCAAAATTTGACCTAAGTATAAGAAGATAGAGCGAGGGATGAATGAATGAGTCAGGTCCCCCTATACTTATGCCAAAAATAGCCTAAGTAAAGGATTTGAATTGGGGGGAGGGTGTTTGTTTAGGGTTGGGAGGAGCATTTACACTAAGATACAGGGGGGGTTTACCGATTAAAAAGTCACGGGAGAGGCTGTGTGTATATGTGCATTGTGTACATATAAGATGTTTAGAGGGGGATGAGTGATTGTGTGAAATATACAGAGAGAGGAGAGAGGGAGGGGGCAATGGATGGATATGTGCAAATGTATGTGTTTCTGGGGGTGTAGATCATTAGTGATATACTTTTTTTACATCATACAAGCCCTCTAATGAGGACCGGTAAAAATGCACATGCAACACATTTTTTTCTACAACATCCAACAGCAAGTAGAGCTGACTAATATTCATATAATTCTTCGCCAATTCTTTTGCAACCTTCTCAACGGGAGCTCCCAACTCTACACCTTGATGGGATCAAGCGTCCTCGATCTTCATGGGCCTTTCCACAAAAGAGAAATGTTAGAAAAATAACAAGGAAAATAATCAATGGAAATGATGCAAAAATAATGCATGAAGAGAAGCCCTGCAAATTTTGAAAATATTCAATAGAAAACTATATTTCAAAATTCAAGAAATAAACAAAGGTGAGTCGTGTCCTTGGCAACAACCCCATTTGATGAATGTGAAATCCACCTCTTTAAAACAAAGGTGAGTCATATCCTTGACAACGCCCCCATTTGATGAATGTGAAATCCGCCTCTTTAATAATCAGGAAATTATCATAACATATGAGGCAGATTTTGGTCAGTAAAAACAAAACACTTTTGAATGTTGTGGAATATTTATACTTGGCAAGTCCACCAAGGTCGAACACAGGGACACGAACTACTTTATCTATTTATCAAAAATTACTTGAATATCTTCTTATTTATAGGTCGTCGTGCATATGCAGAATGTAATGCAAAATAATGCAATTATATGATGCATGTATTTTTAGTTGAATTGTCAATGAAATTAAAAGAAATGCAATGCATAATATATGAATGCGTGCATAGGATAATATGCAAAATGACATATTACAAATATTGCCTAGAAGATATTTACATAAAATATAATTTATATTTAGAGTCCATAGAACATAAAAATTGTGAGCGAACATCTATTTAAAGGCAGAGACGGATGACGTGACAAGCGAATCAGGTTAGGAAATCAAATAATCAAAAGGTCATTGTGACCCAGATCACAAGGCGGAGTCAACAAGAAGAGAGAAAAACCACTCAATAAGATCAAACAATCAAGCACACAAAAATGTAAGTGGTCTTTGCTATTTATATTTACCCGGTATATCAACAGGGTCAAACACAAGGAGCACGAGTAACCTACGAAGTGGTCGAAATTCAGAAAAGAGAAAACATATTTTTGGTTGTTTTAATTTTGCAAATTTTTATAATTATGAATAAGGGAACAAAATCAAGCAAAAAAGGAAACAAGACACACAACAAACTTTTTGAAGTTTTATTGAAGACAAGAAATGCTTAAAATTAAGACAAAAATATTTTTAGGTTTTTGAAATTTTAAAGTGTTTTTGGTACTTTTCTGGGGATTTTCTGATATTTTTGTGATTTTATAAAAATTAAACAGAGGCTAAAAATGCAAACAGTGCACATCCATGACAATATCGCAAGTTAAAAATAATTAAAATGCCCTAAAGTCCTTATTATGAATTTTATACTAATATATATATAAACAGGAACCGAAATGAGATTTTTTATTGTTCTAGAATTTTATATGGTTCTTATAGGTTTTTAGGTCTTCTGCAATTTTTAGGGTTTATATGAGGAGTTCTAAAACAAAATTGCTACAGAAGATAAAACACATAAAAATACACAAGCAAGAACTTTTGTGGGAATTTTAAAGTAATTTTTGGAATTTTTATGTATTTTTCAAAATATATAGTACACTCTTTTATGGTTTTTGATTTTTAGAAAATATAAAATACCACTGAATTAATCCAAAAAAATCACAATAAATATTATGTGTCGACATGAGCCAATAATAATTTTTAGAGAAATTTTGGAATAAATATGGTATTTATTTAACTAACTAAGAGACAAACATTTTATAGGGAACTATTTTCAATTAAAATAAAGTTTCAGGCCAAATAATAAATGATGAGTCGCTTAATACGATATATAATTTGCACGCGTTGTAGTATGTGTACTTAGCAAATCAGTCAGAACCGAGAGAAGATCTCCGTGAAGAGTGTCTCGACTTTAATTTATATCCTGGGCAAGTCCAGGGTCGAACACAGGGAGGAAAAGGAACAACATCGGGCTAATTCAAAAATTAAGATCTACATTTCTAATGTATATTTTTTATATATTTTTATGCAAAAAGAAAGCAAACTGCACAATGCAAGTGGATTAAGACACTAAGAAAGCACACAAATAGGCCAACTTACTTTTAATGGAAAATCAGTTCAATAGAGCCTAAATGTATTTTTCCTACAATCCTAATCTAGAGGTGAGTGCAAAATACATTTTTTGGAATTTTAGGAATTATATTGCAATAATTAAAAATACACACTTTTTATGGGTTTTTAACAATTTTTCACACAAACAGAATGTCAAAATTATGAAAACATTATAGGAATGAAAACATGATGCAAGGAAGTTACAGTAATATTTTTGGATTTTTCTGACGAAATATGAATTTGTTATGGATTTTTTAGTGAAAATAAAGTGCACCGAGTAATTTATTCCTAATAAATCCACAATAGCAATTTATCCAGAGTGGGAATTATTTCAAAATGGTATTTATACAAGGAATCCAGAAGAGTTGAAATTTCGCAAATATAAGATGTATGGATTCAATTAAAAATCATTTACTAAAATCACTACACAATTTATTTCAGGCCCAAGACAATTCTATTTTAGATGAAATTTGAATAGTAATTCAAACATAGTTTATGGCATCATTTTTTATTTTTATGGAATTTTTCGAGCAACTATGAGAGAAATATGAATTTAAGTGCTCAAAATGGGTAAAATATGAACTTTTGCACTTAAAAAATTTTAGTTAATTATCTAGAGCTCACAAAAATACAAATAAATATTCAGATGGTAAATAATTTGTTGATCAACACAATAACATTTTTCATTGAATAAAAAGCTGCGAAATAAATATCCAAATGAACATGCAAACATAAGGGTGTTCGTGCAAAATAGTAAATATGAAAACTTACAAATAAATATGAACATGGACCTTTTTGTAATAATAAAAACATAAAATCTAAGAGATGCAATTTTTACAAAAAAAAACTAAAAAAATGACCTTCTTCTTCCTCGGCGAGGGCGGCTAGGTTGCAGGAGGCCGGGTGGGGGGTGGCGCGATGACGGTGAGGAGGGGGTGGTCGGCTGCGTGGCCGTTGGGAACGGTGGCACGCGGTCGCTGCCTGGGAGACGACAGGCTACGAGCAGCGGCGGAGGGGGCAGCCGCGAGCAGCGAAGGAGGGGGAGAGTCGGAGGCGCTGGCGGTTGGAGGGGTGGCGCACCGGCGGAGTACAGAGGCTGGGGGCAGCGCGAGTCGCTCTGTGCGGCGGTTGGAGAGCAGTTGGGGCGGCGGGCGGTGCCGGAGGTGGTGAGTGGCGGCAGGCGGCGCCGCTGCCCGTGGAAAAAGGGGGAGGGGCGGCGTGGCGCTGCAGCTGTTTTTTTTTTTGAATTTTTTTGTAATAAAGGTTTTTTTTAATTTATGTTTTTTCTTTTTTTTTTCAATTTTCTTAAAGCAGGAAATAGATATGTATAAAAAGGGGGAGAAACAATAAATGGATGACGGAGAAAAGTAAGATGACGGTGATGGTGATGGTAATGATGAATGGAGATTATATGAAATGTGATGTGCTAAACAAATCAAAGATAAAAAATGAGGACAAGATGAAGGGAAAATACCTACGATGGATATGGTCGCCTATGATGTGCTCACGAGAGCACGGTCTTCGCTCGAATCGTCGGTGAGCGATGAGCTCGAGCAGCGTACATATGCGACTGCGATATTGGCTAAGAAGCCAACGGATCTCACCGGATAGAGGGTTGTCGTCGCTCGATCGTGGTTGCGCTGCTATAAAGATATATCAAGTGCAAATTTAGAATGGAGGTGGAGTACCAACTAGGCTCTCCTCACATAAAGATATATCAAGTATAAATTTAGGAGGATGTGATGTATAAAAAGAGATAAAAAAAAAGAGGTTAGAATGGAGGTGGAGTAGAATGGAGGTTATTAAGATGGTGGACTAGAATTAGAAGTTAGAAAAAATGGTGGAATGATGGAGTTGAATGGTTGTTATTATAGAGAATGGAAACTAAATAATAAAATACATAATAAGATAAAGTAGGCTACTATAATACAACAAAATATAAAGAAGAAAAAATAGTGGAGAATTTACAAAGGAAGCCATAAAACATGTACATTTTATTGTTTGCTTTTCTAATTTATATTTTTTTGTCTTTTTGATAAGAGATATTTACAACAGAAAAATACACTAAAATACTAGAATCAAAATACAACACAATAATGATTTTTTTGGATTTTTTAGTAATTAAAAAAGATAAAATAAAAAATGAAGAAAGAATGAATATATATAATATACAATGTACATCTAGGTCCCAAAACCCAACTTTTGCAAATGAGCTTCGATTTTAATGAAACCACTTCGTTGGATAGATAATTTTCTAACTTTAACTTTAGAAGTGAGTTTTGTGAATTTGAAGTTCATACGGAGCGGAAATTTAGCCGAAAAGTAGGACTTTACAGCTTTTTCTCTTTGGGATCTAGGAGCATTTATTTGAGCAGAAATTTGTTTTGTTTTTTTGTATTTTTATATTTATTGTTATTAACAAGTTAGAGAAAGAATTAGCCAAAAAGGAGTTGAACTGAAATTATTAAAAAATACATGAAGTTTTGGACTATTTACAGGTGAAAAACTCCTTTAATTTTACGCCTTTTTATTGTTAATTTATTTTCTATAATCTAATATACATTAATTAGTGTGTTTTATTTAGAAGAGTCATTTTGTTAATTTATTGAATTTATATACATTTATTTGAGATTTTGCTTAGGAATTTTGCTAAGATCAAGATATTGAGATGATGAATCGTGGATTCATCACCCCCCTATACTTAAACTTTGCTAGTCCTCAAGCAAATAAAGAATGAATAAGTTGGAATATCCCCTGACTGTGCATGTGAATACAAGACTTGATCCGTTCAAGAACTCTCAGTTTTAGAGATCCTAAAATTCTAAATTGAACCAAGCTCTAGTCAAAAGGTATCCAATTTCCCTAATCATCAGACTCTCTTTGTACACATATATAGTAAGGATATGACTTAAGTGTTGACTGCGGTTACAAGATTAGAGTCGCAACGTCACCTAAGGTTCCAGTCCAAGAGACTCTCCTAAGAACCCGACCCTCAACACTAGGGAATAAACCATTTCTTGCATCCAATCCACCGTCTCTTTAGTTATCAGACTTAAAAGTGTAGATGGAAGGCCAGTTGATGGAGGGCATAGGATTGTGTCATTTCTTCTCTCCGTCTCATTGGAACAAGGATTCTCTCAAGTGCCTTATTACGCAACACATATTTTTGGTGTTGATCAGTGCGTCCGTCAAGAGAAGTTGGAGTCATCTGCACTTGTTTTCCTGGGAGTACACCGGAGAGTGCCTTTTTTGAGTACCTATCATACCTTCTACATCCAAACTTGTAGCATTTACGATGCAGAGCCTGTGCAAGCCCGACTCCTGGTCCTAATAGCAGTGGTCCAAGTGGGCACTTTGAAATGGTTGGGAGCGCTTGCCTTTGGTGGAAGCTCTTTGATATTTGACTTTGTATGGAATGAGAGCTTTTCTTTAACATTTCATTGCTTTGAGTACTTTGGCTAGCTCCACTGCTTTTATCAAGAGTTGGCACACACTGATCAACATTTTATTATTATTATTTTATCACACCCTGGCACATAGGCAAATGTCAAGAGATAGTACAAGAACCATGTTCTCATACTGGCTAAAGGTGTAGATACTCAGGTTTCATAAAGCCTTCATTGATTTTATCCCATCCTCGAGCATCATCAAATCAAGTCCAAACTCAAATCCCGCATCCCAGTTCCTCAATTCAACTCTTCTCATCATAACTACAGTCGTGTATGTGAGGTGTTGATCATATTCTTAAGGTAGAGACTAAGCACGCAATATAGCACACAAATCTTTCAAATTAGGGAAGTGTGAATAATTAAGTCAAGGACCCTAATGACTAAGGCCGGTTAATTCAAAATCTCAAGACCTCATAAACCAAGTGTTCTTGATCATCACAAGTCTTGTGTGAAAGTGAATGTGTTAGGGATTAAACCAACTTATTAGTTAGTTTTTTTAGAGCTTTTGTTTTAGAAAAAGTTATGCTTGCTTTTGTTTTTTTTTCAAATATTTTTTTTGAAAAAAATAAGTAAATAAGAAAGGACACATTTTTTTGAAAAAGTTTTTTAAGCAAACAAGGGAAAAAAGTTTAAGTTTTTTTGAAAAGTTTTTTAAGAGTTTTTTTAAAAAAAGTTTTTTTACCCACCCATTAATTATTGTATAATATATACAAAAATACGTGAAAGTACGAGCTATGGGTAAAGTACATATGTAATATATACAGGCCCCCTATACTTAGTATGTGCCATGTCCTCAGAGCACAAGAAGCGAGAAAAAGACATAGATCGTGCTAAGCGAAGGATGACTAAAATAATAAAAAGTATAGATGTCAATCCGCCCCCTATACTTAGGCTCTAGTCAGCCTAACTGTAGAAGAAGAGGAAAAATGGGGCGGATGAGGTCAAGAGGAGAAATGGATGCGTATATACACATGGCGGGCATCGGTTCCCCCTATACTTAGGCTCTGGTCAGCCTAAGTATATGACAGGAGTAAGTGTGAGAACCCATGTAGTCTGGAGAATATACAAAGAAGGAATAATGTACAAGAGGAATGAATCTTCTAAGATGCCGAATCTTGATGTTGCATCTTCATGAATAGTAATATGATGTATCTGCTCTATACTCATTCTGCATGAAGTTAATGACCTCAACTTGGACTAACTGCTCTTTCGAATCTACAAAATGCTTTAACAGTTGTCCATTTACCACATGAGATTGTGCACCATCTGTGAGATCAGCTACCTCTACACTTCCATTCCCGTACACTTTCTTAACAACAAAGGGACCCATCCATTGAGATTTGAGGTACACATGGAGCATCTCCAACCTGGAATTAAACAACCATGCCTTTTGTCCAGGTACGAAGTCTTTGCACCTAATGTGCTGATCATGCCATCTCTTTACTTTGTCCTTATAAATTAAACTGTTGTCATATGCCCTATTTCGGATTTCCACGAGCTCGTTCAAGTTCAAGTCTCAACAAAGCTTCCCTAGGTGACAACTCCAATTAATCTTCTTAATTGTCCATTCGGATTTATGAATCAATTCTGTGGGTAAATGGCATGGCTTGCCATAGATCATTCTAAATGGTGAAGTACCCAATGGTGTCTTGTAGGTTGTCCTATAGGCCCACAGAACTTGGTCCAAGAGTTGAGACTAATTTTTCCTATCGGGACGAACCAATTTCTGCAAAATACTCTTCACAATTCTATTCGAAACCTCTGCCATGTCGTTGGACTGTGGGTGGTAAGGACTAGTAACTCTATGCTCAAATCCATAGTCCTTGGCTAAAGATCTCATATCTCGATTCACAAAGTGGCTACCCCCATCAGATATCAAAACTTTTGGCACCCCGAACCTAGCAATAATATGGTCTCTCACAAACTTACAGAGAGTCTTGTTGTATGTAGTTCGAGTTGGGATAGCCTCCACCACCTAGATAAATAACCAACCGCCAACAATATGTACTCATGTCCTTGGCGGTTGGGAAAGGGACCCATAAAATCTATGCCCATGCATCAAAAACATCACAAATAATCATCGGTTGCATGGACATCTCATCTCTCTATCCAAATGCCCCTCCCATCCTTTGACAGATCGGACACGACCGTACAAAATCAATAGCATCTCTAAACAAGGTCTGCCAATACAATCCACATTGAATTACTTTGTGAGCGGTTCTCTTTCCCGAATAGTGTCCTTGACGAATCCGAAAATGCAGCTTTTAAAAGTTGTTTTTATCGTTCATGTTAAAATGATTGTGTCGTGCGTTGTAGGCGGCAATCAGAATCGGTCAAGAAAATAACCACAGAAAATGTTCTTCAATTTTATTAATGCAGTTTTATGTTTATTTTACTTGGGCAAGTCCCAAGGTCGATCACAAGGAGGCAAAGGAACAACCTAGAGTTGTGTCTATCAAAATTCATGCACGGTTTTCGAGGCGGTCTTTTTTGGAATTTTTAATGCAAATAAGGGATGCAAAATGCAATTTTGGCCTATTTTAGGGACTAAAATATGAATTACGTTCAAACGAAGTCCGAAAAATATGAAACTTGGCCATAATGTAAAATATGACGAAATGAATGTACTTTAATTGTTTTGGAATTTTTGGATACAATATGAATTTTTTATTAATTTCTAAATGAAAACAAAATGAATTCCAATATTTAATTATAATAAATACTAAACCTACTTATTTTCAAGGATCAAAATTATCTAAGATCTATCACTAGGTGATTGATCTCAGAAAAATCCTAAACCTCGAAAATGTGAGATCTAATACATATTAAAAATTAAACACTGAAATATGCAAAATTGATTTTTATAGGGCAAACTATGTATGCAAATGCAATTCTTTCTAGGCACAATGTCAAGCACAATTAACTCTACAATATGATTTTTCGGGAATTTTTAGAGCAACGGTTAGTCAAATATGAAATTTAGAGCACAAACTGGGCAAAATATGTAATTTTCCACCAAATAATTAATTATTAATTAACCACTACTCACAAAAATATCCACAATGTGTCAAAATGTAGAGAATTAAAAGGCAGACATCATGCTATTTTTGAATAAATAAAATAATGTCAAGAAGAGATTCAAGGTCACTGGGGAACACAGGGTATAAGTGCAATAAATAAATAAATAAAATCAAACTGTAGAGGACTGAAATGTAAATACCGATAAATTAGGGGCTTCACAACAAAATTACCAGAGGGGCACGTACACAACACGTGCCCTCTGGTTGGCGAGGGTTGAAGTGTAATAAGGGGATCTTCAAGGGGGTTCAATGCAATTGTCCCCGCGGTCACGTGCGGTGCACGTGACCCCGGGGATGACTGATGACGTCCCCCCACACACGTGCCTCGCACGTGCGGGGGGTCTCGGGCCTCGTGCCCGGCCGAAGGCGGAAGGTAGTGTGGCGGTGCGTGGTCCGAGAAGTCGTCAATCGGTGTCGTGGACGAAGGTGTGGTTGAGTCGTCGTGGAGAAGGTCGGCGGTGATGCGGAGGCGTAGTCGTAGGCGGTTGACAGTCAGTAGTGGCCGGAGATGGAGAGGCGGAGGTGCACGTTGGTTGTTGGCTCGACGAGAAGCTCGGAGCTTTGCACTAGCGGCGGAGGCGCGCCGTGATGCAGCAAGGCCAACAGCCTTGGATCTCGCCGCAGATGAAGGGCCTCTGGGCTGTCACCACCGGAGGTGTCCTTAGGAGTTCGATGTGCAATCAACGGATGAAGAATGGCAGGAGGGTTTGCATTCTTTAAATAGAATATGGGTTGCTCGTCCAGAGATGGAAGGAGGGCCGGGGACGGTGAAATCGCTCGGCGAGATGTGGCGGATCTGGGGATTCGATTTGATAGGAGGCGGCACGAGATCGACGGATTCGACGAGGTTGATCTGAGATATGGAGGGGTGGCGCGGCGAGATTACAGGGATTCGGGTGATTGGCGGCCGCCCGAAGGGGAAAGGGGCTTGGGAGGAAGATGACCCATGGTCGTCCGATTGGCCGAGATCAGGCGGCCAGATGAGTGATGCGTGGCGAGTGGGGGCGCAAGGAGGGGGGGCGCACGTGCGGAGCACGTGCCTTGGAGGCACGTACGATGCACGTGCGTCCATTTTTTTTTATTTTTTTAATAAAACGAATATATAATAAGGCCCAAAATGGCTGACACGTGGCGGCACCAGGTGCTGCCACATGTGAGCACCAGAAAATTCTGAGAATAAAACCTTTGTAAAATCGATAAAAAATAGTAAATGACCTCGGATCAAAAAAGTTCACAAAATTATTCGTCTCGATGAAATCTACAACTTTCATGAAGACATCAAAATCAAAATCGATCATTTTCACAAAGTGGTATTTTTGGGGTATCCCATGTACATAGAACACCTTGATTTTGGGGTTTTGTAATTTTTATGTCATTTTTAGATTAGATAAAAATCCAGAAAAAATATGATAAATTAGAGATAAATAATTACACATTAAACTAATTTTTGGATTTTTATTAATCAATAAAATATGTAAATAAAATATTAGGTAAAAAATTGCTGAAATATACAGTATACAAAAGAAGCCAAAACCCAACTTTCACATATGAGCTTCGATTCACTTGAACTTGGTCTTATTTTGTAGGTAATTGAATGTACATTAGTTCAAAAGTGAGTAGGAATAAATCGGACATTGGATGCGGAAGATATGAGGTTTTTAATCCGGAAATCCTGAAACTAGGGTTTGGGTTTTTGGTCCACTTATTTGGGTTAGTTATTTTTTTGTATTTTTCATTTATTCTTATTAGTGATATGTACACAATGGAGTGGTTTTGTGGCATTCGGAGTTAGCATGGATGAGTTAAAAATTGGGGAAGTTAGGCTATTTATAGGTCCTTTTGGCTTGGAATTTTGGCTTCTTATTTTATGCAGAAATTTGTGCTAAAATGCCATTATTATGAAATCATGCATGAATGCTAATTATGTAGAATAGATGTGGGAATGTTGTTGATTTTAAGGGATTTGAGCTTAAAAATGAGATTTAGAGTGATGAATACAAGATTCATCATCCCCCTATACTTAAAGCATGCGCGTCCCTGAGCATCAAAAAGAAATGCCATGAAGTGAAATGAGATTGGGTTCCATACCAAGGCCATGAGCTGAAGGTGAAAATAAATCTAGACTCGACCTTTGGATTAATAGTGTGGCGGACGGAACTTCTGTGAGACTTAGAATTTTTAAAATCAACAGCCCTTAAGTTCTACATATCCTTGTTACAGTTTTGGCTCAGAAGTCATCTTAGATCAATCCTCTTCCCAAAGCATATCCTATGAACATTGAACAATCGACTCATGTGTGTGAAAAGTTTTTAGCTCTTCCCACCCAGAATGCCGGACTACCGCGCAAACCTCCTCTCTAGTAACTCGTCCTCGGGGAGTCAGGTATTTCCTTCTAAGGTCTGTCGCGCTATGTTCACAATCGAATTGGGGGGAGAAGTTAGAAGAATGAGAAAAAAATTGGAGGGTGGTCAGTGTAGTCACCTCTCCTTGTGAAGATGGCCAGTGTAGCCGAGTCTACACCAAGATCTGCAAGTTTCTTGAAGCTTGGACCTTTTGGTCAGATATTTATTTGGTAGAATTCTTCTTTGTATTTGGAATTTTTGGTGGTTCTGTTTGGATCTTGTTGTGCCCCTACGGATATAGAATCTTTTTGTTTCTGTACATTTTTTGGGTCTTAGAACAAATTGTGCCCAGCCGTCTATCCCTTTTCCGAAGCTTTATTTCAACCCGTATCCAGTCTTTAGATTTCCATGCTAGCAGAAAAGAAACTCACAAAAATCTTCCAATATCCCGTCTGAGTTGAGCTAAGTGCATAGTGTGAGAGTACAATTTAATTCCTTATTCCAGAGTTGTACCCAGAATGAAGAGACCAGGTTAGACACTAAGAGTCAAACTCTACACATTGTCATGTGGAACTCAAAGAATTAAGTCAAAGACCTGAAGCTTTTAAAATCCTTCGGTGAAGTTCCTCTGAAAATTAGGTGGATTAAGGTAAAGTCCAGACCACTCTCGATTTCTTCTCATAACTCGGTTCAGAACCCAAAGATTTTTCACAGATGCAAATGAATGCGATGCTGGATGAAATGCAGGTGTATGGAATGCATACACTTTTTTTAATTTTTTTGGAATTTTTTTATGCAAAGGATTTTTGTTGTTTTTTTATGCAAAAATGAATAAGAAGCCATTTTTTGTTTTCAAAAATTTTGGGCACAGTCAGTGTTAGTAGCAAAACTCTTTTTTTATTTTGTATTTTGTATTTTTTTTGTTTTTGAATTAATACCCACCCCGTAAATACATATAGACTTATGCAAAAATATGAGGTATGGCTAAAATATATACACAGTATATATACAGACCCCCCTATACTTAGCGAGTGATGTGCCCTCAGAGCACAAGAAGCGTAAAGAAGACATAGCTCGGGCTAAGTGTAAGAGAGTAAAAATTTGATATACAATGTCACGCTCCCTATACTTAGACTGTGAATAGTCTAAGTATAGAAGAAGAGCGCAAAAAGATGCGGTCGGGATATGTAAATAAGGAGAGTATATTCAGGTGGGTGTCGGTTCCCCCTATACTTAGGCTCTGATCAACCTAAGTATAAGGGAAAGGTGAAAATGGAGCGATCGGGAGAAGGAGTGTGATGCGGAAAAATGGTATATACAGATGGCATCGGTCCCCCTCTATACTTAGGCCTTGTCCTAAGTAGAGGAAGAAGTTGTACAAGGAGACTGATGTGGTCGGGAGGGAGGGTGGGTAGCCGATGATTAAGGTGGTTTATGACTGATCTTTTTGTGAGCCTATGATGGGAGATCGTAATGATGAGACGGGGATGAAACATGTGATTCCCAACTATTATCAGTGTCATCCTCAGAAAAATCATGATGGATAGTAGATGAATCGTTTGAGTCAGACAAAAGGTAACCATCATCAGAGTTATCCTCAGAGGAGTAGTATTTGAAAGCGGACACACTCCAGATATTCATGTCTTTTTGTTTCTTTAATTGTTTCCTAAAAATTCGTTCCTTTTTAAGATCAATCGGTTTGTCCTCAGATGAATATTCAGACGCTCCGGTCTCAGTCAGCTCATAAGAAATAATTCCAGTGTACTTGTGGAAGGTAGGAGCATCAGCTTTGGATGAGTAATAATTACTAACGGGAGTTGTCCAACGATAATCGAATTTTGGATCCTTGTGAAGATATGGCTTTAGAGCTGCCGAACAGACTTCACTCATGTAGACTACTTTTCCAGACCTGATGAGGGATCATCAACTGATTCCTCTTCCGAAAGGTCAAAGGTGACTTTATTTTTCTTTTTTCATGAAGATGACGGTTCACTAGAGTACCCAGATGAATAGCCATTGGAATTCTTCTCCTTGATTGGTGTTCGGCCTGCGTGTTTGTTGTTAGTCTCCTGAATGTTGGTGCACTCTCGATTTGGGAGGATTTGGTCAAGATAATCAGCATAGGTTGCTCTAGGGTGCGACCATGCATATGTCTCAGGATCGTAGTAGAAGGATTTGTCTATTTTTAGATCTGCGGGAATTGAAATATCGGGGAGAGTCTCTGCATGTTCATTCTCAATTGATTTGACATTGGAGCATTCCTGTGTCAAGTTGATGTAATCCATGTAGTCAGCATAGGTTGACCCAGGGTGTGACCATGCATAAGTCTCCGGATCATATGATTCATATGCTCGATTTTCCACGGTGAGAGCAGCTGGGAATGGAGCTGGGGGAGATTCTCTAAACCAATAGTCTCGTCAACATCTGCTATCTCAGGTATAACTGCGGGACAGGGCTCTTCTACCATTTCATAGTTACGGTTGTCGGGTACTTTGTGGGTTGCCTCAAAAAATCATGGTTCCTCAAAGACTGTATCAGATCGTAGTGATTCCAATGCCGTAAAATTTATTTACCGAGTCTCACAATCAATAATTGCCTTGGCCAATGCTAAGAATGGCTTTCCGAGAATAATTGGAGACTGGGTGAATTCTTCTTGATGCTCAATATCAATGATCGTGAATTCTACTTTGAACGGAGCACCTTGGAATGTCGTGATGACAGAAATGATAGCTCTCGGCCGTTTTATTGATCAGTCAGCCAATTGAACAATCTCTCGTATCTTCCGAATTGGTCTGATCTTAAGTTCGTGAAACACAGAGGTCGGGAGGATATTGATCGGTGAATCATCATCAATCCGAGCATGGGTGAAAATTGTATCTTTGATTTCACAGTCAAATCTGGGTAACCGCTTCACTATGCGGCTTTTGGTTTTTCTCCTCAATACCAAAGAGGAGGTCATTGACAAGATATGTCTTTCAGTTTTTGTTCTAATCCTTCTCGACTTTTTGATCATTAATTTGTCCATTAAAAATTTCTTAAGGTCGGGGAAGTGTTCAACGACCTTTATAAAGGGAAGTTAAAAAATCAAGCATTTTTCCAGTGCTTCCCGTACAGTAGGATCCAAATTCCTTAGATCTTCTTCAGTCTCAATTTTTATGAAATTGTCTGGATTTTTGATTTTTTTGTAGTCTTCACATATTTCAATTTTTTTGGTATTTTCTATGTGGTGTGGTGATGTGGTGTGTTCCTCAAATGAGCAGGGGCTTTGATGTTCAGAGTAAGGGTCAGATGCATAATCATTTCTGGGGGGAATAATTAGCAGAAGCGTTGATGTTAGAATCATCCCTAGGTTTTTGAATATCCTCAAATTTTTCACTCTTAGATCCAATCATTTCCTCATTCAGTTTTATAACTGGTCCTCCATAAAATGAGATTACTTGGTCGGCAAATTTTTGAAATATATCCTCCATCAATTCAAATCTTGTTTTTATCCTCGAAATATTATCCTCAAAATTATGTTCATGATCAATCATGGGAGCAGTCGGTATTTGTTCCATAATTTCGTCTTCCATTTTCCTGTATGTGGTACGAGGAGAGTTTCTTGGAATATCCATTATATGATCATTATTTTCAGAAAATATCTCCTCAATAATTATGGAAGGTGGCTGCTCATATGGTCCTGGCATGTGTATTTGATCTAGGTAGAGTTCAATGCTTTGATCATGATTGGTCAGACCTTGATATTGTGGAATCAGCATATAGGGTTTATGTGTTTTTAGGAGGTCAGTCCAGTCCTCTATATGAGTATCATGTCTGAAGAGGGGTATGTCGTGGTCAATCCAACGTTGATGATCATTAAGTGCATGTCTTTCCATCTGGGGTGGGTTTCTCAGCCAGTCATGAGACTCAAAGGTATTTTGATCTTGAAATGTTTCATTGGCGAGAAACTGAGAAAAAGGCAGTTCAATCCAAGATGGTAGGTGGTCATGTGTGGTCAAATGATTTGAGTAAGGATTTAATGAGGGGGCCGAATTTATCCGCAGGTGAAAGTTTCCCGCAAATGTTGGAGGATTATTGAAAGAAGAGGATGTAGTTGATTTGTGCCTAACCGAGACAGATTTATTTTTATAGTGATGTTTAGTAATTTTTGTAAGAAATGATGGATTGGATCTGAAAGAGTTTTTGATCAAAAGGTCCATGATGAGAATTAAATCAAGAAATGAGAGAGATGATTTCACGGGATAGTTAAGAGATTTTTTTATCAAATGTGCGGCTTTTGATCTTCGAAACTGGTTCACGCACACCAATACAAACACAAATCAAATCCCGGGTTCACCAACTCACACAATAAAGACGTAAGAGATCGGCTATTATCTTTTTAAATTTTAATTGGTAATAAGACAATCTTGGAATAAATTTAGCGATATGTTAGGTGCCGAAATTTTCTTAAAGACTGCCCCACATTCGTACGACTAGTTGCATCTACTTTCAGCCAGTATAGGTGTAAGTACGGACCGTAAAATGGCTACCCGTATTACTTAAGGATGGAGCCTTACGCAGTGTCCTTTAAACCACCCACTCTGCTAAGGAAGTCCGGACCGATTACCGGCTACCCGTATTCCTCATTGAGAAGTAGCTAATCTTTTTTAAAATCAGTAGTCTGAATGAAAATATCATAGCTTGGTTCTAAGCTTAAGTGTCGTCTCTCGCTCACTCAGAAAAATAAAAACATCCAAGGTCGGGGTTACTCTCCCGCAAAAATTCTTGATTTTATGGGTTATTTTGAAAGTCAGCTTATAATTAGCAGTCCCAATTTTAATTAGGTGATCACTGAAGAATTTGAGTGAGAAGAAATATACGTCTACCGTCCAGTCCCAATTTCCTTTAAATTTATGTGACAAAACAAGAGGGAGAAATTCGGGAAAAGCTGATGCACGCGAAAAACGATGATGTATGTTTAGTTAGAAGACTTACAGTGAATCCTCACAATCTTCATGTGGGATGCAATACAAGAATTGAAATTTAATCTATATGAAGTGCAAGCCGATGAAAAACCGCACCTAGCAGAAAGTTCTATTAGCGGGGAAGAATTGAGTTAAATTTTTGGCTAAATTGAACGATCTATGTGTGTCTAAGTTAATATGAAGTGTGGACTAATACCTACAAGCACATCAAAAATTAAATTGCTCTGAGAGCCGTATGTGCAGGTCTAGCCTAATTGCCACTCAAATCGGGTCACACCCTCACCGGAGAGTGAAACAGGCCACGACACACCCACAGAATAAAGTTATAGGTGTTTCTACACATGCGAGAATTCAAACGGACACCGCTGTAAATGTACAATTAATTACAGACATTAAAGTTCAGAAAAATAAATCCTAGACTCTACGCTCTCTCACGACTCGACTCGATCTTAATTTTAATTACGGTTTTTGCGGAAGTAGGTGAAGATGCTTCGGTTTCTTGAAAAACCGCTCCATGTATGTCGTGTACCTCGCGAGAAAAATAAGAGAGATAGTGTAAGAGAGTGACTCAAAAAATGATAAAATAAACAAAAAAATAAATGCCAAAAATAAATAGAATTTATAATGAAAAATCCGGGGGTCAGACTACCCGAATGCGGAAAACCGAACGAAAATTTTCAAGATAAAATTCTAAGTCATTTTCCTCCCCGGCAACGGTGCCATCTGACGAGTCCGGAAATGCAACTTTTAAAAGTTGTTTTTATCGTTCGTGTTAAAATGATTTTGTCGTGCGTTGTAGGCGGCAATCGGAATCGGTCAAGAAAATAACCACACAAAACGTTATTCAATTTTATTAATGTGGTTTTATGTTTATTTTACTTGGACAAGTCCCAAGGTCGATCACAAGGAGGCAAAGGAACAACCTAGAGTTGTGTCTATCAAAATTCGTGCACGATTTTTGAGGAGGTCTTTTTTTGGAATTTTTAATGCAAATAAGGGATGCAAAATGCAATTTTGGCCTATTCTAGGGACTAAAATATGAATTATGTTCAAACAAAGTTCGAAAAATATGAAACTCGGCCACAATGTAAAATATGATGAAATGAATACATTGCAATGTTTTTGGAATTTTTGGATACAATATGAATTTTTAAATGAAAATAAAATGAATTCTAATATTTAATTATAATAAATACTAAACCTACTTATTTTTAAGGATCAAAATTATCTAAGATCTATCACTAGGTGATTGATCTCAAAAAAATCCTAAACCTCGAAAATATGAGACCTAATACCTATTAAAAATTAAACACTAAAACATGCAAAATGATTTTTGCAGGGCAAAATATGTATGCAAATGCAATTCTTTCTGCGCACAATGTCAAGCACAATTAACTTTACAATATATGATTTTTCGAGAATTTTTAAAGCAACGGTTAGTCAAATATGAATTTTAGAGCACAAATTGGGCAAAATATACCATTTTCCACCAAATAATTAATTATTAATTAACCACTACTCACAAAAATGTCCACGATATGTCAAAATGTAGAGAATTAAAAGGCAAATATCGTGTTATTTTTAAATAAATAAAATAATGTCAAGATAAGGTTCAAGGTCACTAGGGAACACAGGGGTATAAGTGAAATAAATAAATAAAAAAATAAATTCAAACTGTAGAGGACTGAAATGTAAATACCGATAAAGTAGGGGTTTCACTACAAAATTACCAGAGGGGCACGTGCACAACACGTGCCCTCTGGTTGGCGGGGGTTGAAGAGTAATAAGGGGATCTTCCAAGGGGTTTAACGCAATTGACCCCACGGTCACGTGCGGTGCACGTGACTCGGGGGATGACAGATGACATCCCCCCACGCACGTGCCTCGCACGTGCAGGGGGTCTCGGGCCACGTGCCCGGCCGAAGGCGGAAGATGGTGTGGCGGTGCGTGGGCGGAGAAGTGGTCAATCGGTGTCGTGGACGAAGGTGTGTGGTTGAGTCGTCGTGGAGTAGGTCGGCGGTGATGCGGAGGCGTAGTCGTAGGAGGTTGATTGTCAGTAGCGGCCGGAGATGGAGAGGCGGAGGTGCACGGTGGTTGTTGGCTCGACGAGAAGCTCGGAGCTTTGCACTAGCGGCGGAGGCGTGCCGTGATGCAGCAAGGCCAACAGCCTTGGATCTCGCCGCAGTTGAAGGGCCTCCGAGCTGTCACCACCGGAGGTGTCCTTGGGAGTTCGATGTGCAATCAGCGGATGAAGAATGGCAGGAGGGCTGGCGTTCTTTAAATAGAAGGTGGGTTGCTCGTCCGGAGATGGAAGGAGGGTCAGGACGGCGAAATCGCTGGGCGAGATGCGACGGATCTGGGGATTCGATTTGATAGGAGGCGATGCGAGATCGATGGATTCGACGAGGTTGATCTGAGATATGGAGGGGCGGCGCGACGAGATTGCAGGGATTTGGGTGATTGGCGGCCGCCCGAAGGGGAAAGGGGCTTGGGAGGAAGATGACCCCTGGCCATCCGATCGGCCGAGATCGGGCGGCCAGATGAGCGACGCGTGGCGAGTGGGGGCACAAAGAAGGGGGCGCACGTGCGGAGCACGGGCCTTGGAGGCACGTGCGATGCACGTGCGTCCATTTTATTTTTTTTATTTTTTCTATTTTTTTTAATAAAATGAATATATAATAAGGCCGAAAATGGTTGATACGTGGCGGCACCAGGTGCGGCCACGTGTCAGCACCAGAAAATTTCGAAAATAAAACCTTTGTAAAATCGATAAAAAAATAGTAAATGACATCGGATCAAAAAAAGTTTCTTCTCGAAAATTGCTCGTCTCGATGAGATCTATAACTTTCATGAAGACATCAAAACCAAAATCGATCATTTGCACAAAGTGATATTTTTGGGGTATCCCCGTGTACATAGAACACCTTGATTTTGGGGTTTTGTAATTTTTATGTCATTTTTAGATTAGATAAAAATCCGGAAAAAATATGATAAATTAGAGATAAATAATTACACATTAATCTAATTTTTTTGGATTTTTATTAATCAATAAGATATGTAAATAAAATATTAGGTTAAAAACTGTTAAAATATACATTATACAAAAGAGGCCCAAAACCCAACTTTCACATATGAGCTCCGATTCTCGTGAACTTGGTCTTGTTTTGTAGGTAATTGAATGTACATTAGTTCAAAAGTGAGTAGGATTAAATCGGACACTGGATGAGGAAGATATGAGGTTTTTAGTCCGAAAATCCTGAAACTAGGGTTTGGGTTTTTGGTCCACTTATTTGGGTTAGTTATTTTTTTTGTATTTTTTGTTTATTCTTATTAGTGATATGTACACAATGGAGGTGGTTTTGTGGCATTCGGAGTTAGCATGGATGAGTTAAAAATCGAGGAAGTTAGGCTATTTACAGATCCTTTTGGCTTGGAATTTTGGCTTCTTATTTTATGCAGAAATTTATGCTAAAATGCCATTATTATGAAATCATGCATGAATGCTAATTATGCAGAATAGATGCAGGAATGCTGTTGATTTTAAGGGATTTGAGCTTAAAAAATGAGATTTAGAGTGATGAATCCAAGATTCGTCAGTCCTCCAGCCTCGAGTGAATGACAATATGTGAGTACACTCTAGTATTCCTCCTGAGGAATACACCTTCTCCAAACACAATACAGTCCTTCGAAGAAAAGAAAAGGATCGTTTCAGTGGTATCTCCTCAAATCCGACTTCAGTCGATCAATGATGCTCTTAGTCCAACCATGGGGAACTTGCTTGGAGACAAGATAGTTCACCATGTAGGCATACCACGGGAGTGAGTCAATAACACAAATTAACTCGTCTGGGAAGGTCTCTGTAATCCGCTCATAATCAGGAGAATCCTTAAGTTCAATCCGAGAAAGGTGATCAGCCACAACATTCTTCACTCCAGGTTTATCTTTTATCTCCAAATCGAATTCCTGGAGGAGTAAAATCCACCTAAGAAGACTTCTCCGCGTCCTTCTTTTCCATTAAATATCGAATAGCTGTATGATCAGCGTAAATTGTCACCTTAGAGCCTAAAAAATATGATCTGAACTTCTCGAGGGCCCATACTACCATGAGCATTTCCTTTTCAGTCACTGTATAATTCTTTTGTGTAGGATCTAATACTTTGCTTTCATAGTGGATTGCAAATGGGATCTCCTATCACCATTGTCCTAACACAGCTCCTATAGCAAAATCTGAAGCGTCAGTCATGATCTCAAAGGGGAGAGATCTGTCAGGAGCTTATAGGATAGGCAAGGTACAAATCTTCCTCTTCAAAAGCTCAAAGGCCTCCAGACACTTGTGATCTACAACAAAATATGTGTCTTTTCCTAAGAGCTCAGTCAATGGGCGAGCGATCTGTGAAAAATCCTGAATAAATCTCCTATAAAATCCAACATGCCCTAAGAATGACCGCACTGACTTTACATTGGTAGGTGGATCGAGTTTCTTGATCACCTCCACCTTGGCAGGGTCAACCTCCATTCCCCTTTTGGAGATGACATGCCCCAACACGATACCCTCCGTTACCATAAAGTGACTCTTCTCTCAGGAGAGTACTAGATTCACCTCTCTACACCTCGTGAGGATTCGGTCCAAGTACGCTAAACATGTATCAAAAGAATCACCATGAACCGAGAAGTCATCCACGAACACTTCCAGGAAATCTCCCACCATCTCGGCAAATATGGATATCACACACTGCTGAAATGTGCCCGGGGCATTGCAGAGCCCGAATGACATGCACCTGAAAGCATAAGTGTTGAATGGACATGTGAATGTGGTATTTTCCTGGTCCTCAGGGGCTATAGCTGCCTGGTTGTAGCCTGAGTACCCGTCAAGAAAACAGAAGAACTCTTTCCCTGCAAGTCTCTCCAAGATCTGATCAATAAAAGGCAAGGGAAAGTGATATTTCTTTGTCGCGGCATTCAGGCGTCTGTAATCAACACATACATGCCACGACGTACGTACTCGTGTCGCAATATCTACCCTCTCCTCGTTGGTGACCATCTGAATTCTCGACTTCTTCGAGACAACATGAAGCGGGGCCACCCACTTGGAGCCCGAAATAGGGTATATAAACCATGCTTTGCACCATTTCTCATTCTCTTTCTTCACTACTTCCCGTAGATTGGGGTTAAGTCTCCTTTGGAACTCACGGGAAGGTCTCACATTATCTTCAGTTAAAATGTGGTGCGAACAGAGAGCGGGAATGATGCCCACGAGATCCGACACTGTCCAGCCTATTGCTTTGTGATTCCTCTCTAAAACTTCTAACAATATAGACTCTTGTTCTAAAGTCAAGTCTGAGCTAATGAGAAAAGGACATCTCTCTTTGGGTCCTGCAAGAAAGGCATACTTGAGTGTATGAGGAAGTGATTTCAGTTCTGGCAATGTGGTATCATCAAGAAAATCTTCCTGAACTGAATCTGGTTCCGTGTTGCATGAAGGTGGGCTAAGCTGAGTAGTATTTGCCACCAACTCAGAAGTATGGGGAGTCGGATCACCAAAGGAGCGTGGTAGTTCAGTCAAAGCTGCGTCCGAGTCATCATCTATGTCCCATAATCGTTCTGAAGGGGATGCGACTGACAGATCTAGATAGATCTCTGTGTCATCATGAGAATAGGTAGATGCATCTCTCACAAGATCATACAACACTTAGAAAACTGCATCATCCACTATGCCCTTTACATATGAAAGGGACTCTCTCTGTCCTGATGGAATCTGTCCGCAAATCCCAACTGTGTTATCCATTATGTAATCTACATCTGAAGATGAGTACTCTGTGCTACTCTTCGAATCAGGTCGCTGACATTTGGTTTGCTTCATCTCAAGGTTCACTTCTCCGCCTGGAGAACGGAACTTCATCATTCCCATACCATAATCGAAAGTTGTGCTTGCGGTCCTAAGGAAGGGCTGCTCGAGAATGATCTGAGATTCTCTCTAATGATTGGAGGTCTCCATGTCCAAAACTATGAAGTCAACCTGATAGTTCTACCCCTCAATCGAGATAACGACATTCTTCACTTCTCCCTTAGGTCTCTTCACTAAACGATCTGCGAACTGGAGTAAAGCTCTAGATTTGCGAAGTAGTCCCAACTCCAATTTTGGATATAATGCTAAGGGAAGTAAGTTGATCAAAGAATCGTTATCTAAGAGTGTGCATGCAAACGCAATGTCATCAATACCACTCTCCACATAGTGAGCACCCATGTCTCTCTTTTTCCTTGACAAAGTCTGATTCTTGAGACAATAGGTTGTGGCTACTGACAAGACATGTGTCTTTATATTTTGGTTCTCTTTATTCCTGCTAACCCTTGTAGGTGTGCATCTCACTTTAAGGTATTTTTGAAATGCAGGATAATTAGCCACATACTCATCAAATGGCACTTTTATAATGATGTTTTCTTTACACAACTGTGCCATATCGGGCTCATCTTTTTGAATCTTTTTGATGCGCTTTCCTGTCGTAAGAGCACGGAGGAAAGGGATTGAAGCCAGAGAAATAGAAGATGAAGAGTCTTAATCATGGACTGAAAGATCATTCTTGGCATTAACTAAAACAAAGTTCTTGATACATGAATCTTTTCGATGCAACATGGAATCAAAATCTAGACTATCTACTATAGGTTGTGGAATAGAAGCTGGAGTGGAATCCGCCACAACCGGAGATGCAAGGTCCTCCGTAAAATCAGAAGTGTATCCATGTTGTCGATGTTGTATACACGCTCTCCTCCTCCTCTTGGCTTCCTGAGTAGAAATCCTCGAATGGTGCTGATGGGGCTCCGAAATAAGCTGCCTCTCCTCCTCGTCCTCTGAAGACTCCTCAGGTAGAGCTCTAGAGATGCCCCTCCTCGTATCCCTCTCCCGATCAGGTACGGTCACGGTCCTTCCGCTCCTGAGTGACATGTGGTTAGCCTTGTCACACGAAAGAATCACATGTTCATATCTAAGAGATGTTGAATAGTATACCTGACCAAAGTGTTGCTGAGAACTAGATCGGTTCAGGCTATTGGGGTTAGCCTGAACTTTTCCTGGGATCGAGGTAGAGGGTGTAGTCTTCTCATCTCGCCATCTGGACAAGCAGTTGACATCCACATGTAAGTCATAAATTTTGTTCCTGTAGAAATGGAGCTCGTCGAGTATCTGCTGCTGAATGTCCATGGGATCGGACAAAGAAGGAAGAGGATACGACTGGGAAGAAGAACTAGAGGACTGGCCCTGTTGAAAAATGGAAAAGCGAGAGCCGCTAAGTAATGGTCTGATAGATCGGACTCGTTATCGCTTATGCGACTACTCAGGCCTACACGTTTATCAACAATCAACCCGCACAATTAATTAAGCAATCAAGAGCAAGGATCAAAATTTATTATACCCTACTAAGAATGTATAGTGGCAATTAAGTAGGGGTCGAACACAGGAAGCAAAGGAGTAAAGCAGACTAAGTGAAAGTCAAATGCCCTATGTCTTGTGAATTACTTAGCCAATTTGGACTTTTGTGGTTTTTAGTTTTATATATTTTTTATTTCCTTTTTGATTTTATATTTTTATATTTCTATTTTTCAATTTACTAATGTTCTATTTTCTTTTTATATTTTATATATTTTTTATTTTCTTTTCTACTAAATAAAGAGATAATAGATAAGGAATATATATATACACTAGAGATAAGAGAGAAGTAAAAATCAGGAGAAATACTTAAAATACAAAAAGTAAAGTGTTTTTGTGATTTTTATATTTTTCTAATATTTTTTTATTTTTCTATATTTTTTCTAATTTTTTGGTATTTTTAAAGTCAAAAATACTAGTAAACAGTGAAACAAATTGCTGGTCGGAATTGAAATGAGGATGAAAAATATCAAACAATGTCCAAAATGCCTCAAATTAATTTTAAAATAAAGATAATAGAGCAGAGAAAATTCAGAGACAAAAATGGTATTTTTAGGATTTTGTAGAATTTTTAATATTTTTATAAAGGTTTTTGGGGTTTTGTAATTTTTATGAGTTTTCTTTTGTAATTTTTAATGACTTTTGGACTTAAAGTTAAATATACTGAGAGATACAAATACATTTTTTGGGATTTTTTAAGTGTTTTTATAATTTTTATGGATTTTATAATGCAGACAATAGAGAAAATGCGTATTTTTGACTTTTTATAAATATGAAAATGAAATAAAAATGCAAAAAAAAATATAGCGTGATAGAGCAATGTAACAGGAGCTTATACTATTTTTTGTAGATTTTTTACAATTTTATAGATGCGTGAAATAAATAAAAAAACAAAGAGAAATATCAGTTCTGGCAGGGGCATTTATGTAAATATCAGAAAGTTAAGGGGCTCATATGCAATTTCTCCAAAAATATTACAGCATGATTAACAAGTTGCAGGAGCAAATATAAATGATCAAACAGGCAAGGGTACGCATGCAATATTCCAAGCCCTGCACGTGACTCACACGTGCATAGCGGGGACTGAAACAATAATATCAAAAATGCTAGGGGTTCCTTGAAATTTCACCAAAAATATTAAACTTAATACAAATCTCCTGGACTAAACAGAAATGCCCAAAGCTTCGAGGGTCCCTGTGCAAAAATCCCCCACCCCATGTGTGCGAGTTAAGTGAGGTGACGTGGGCAAGGACTAACGTGCAATAATGAAAAGTTTCGGGGCCTAGTTGTAAATATTACAAAATTAAAACAACAGCAGATGAAAGTTTAGGTACTAAACAATAATACAAAACTATTAGGCGAGAAAGTGCAAAATACCCTTATGGCACCTTCACTTGCCATGTGTCAGCCCGAAGATGCGCGATGACGATTGGCCTCCAGCGGCTGGGATTAGATGATCAAACTGGGATCGACGGTGTTGGGGGGCCCAAATCCAAGGGCTGCTGCTTTGTATGGAGCTCTGGCCTTGATCGGACGGAGGAGAACCCCGGAGGAAGAACAAGGAGGATCCGCCGACGAGGCGACCTTCCTCTCCTTCGAACCTCGGTCTCCGACGTTCAAAAAGGCTCAAAAGCAGTCGTGGCGACTCCTGAAGGTGTCATCTGTGTGCTGGCGGTGTCAAAAAGCTCCGGGATTCACTGAAGCTCTCCCAGGCGGCGACCGACAGATCTTGAGGCTCCGAGCTAGACCTCCGGCTGGGCTCTAAAATTACCCCAGGCGCGCGCTATCGTCAGATATCTGCAAGAGATGTTATAAGGGTCACGGGCAAACTGTCGCGACCCTCCTAGGGGCTAAAGGATGTGGCTGGCAGCAAGTCGACCGGTGAATCTCGATGCTAGCCAGATGCAAAATTCAAGAGGTATTGCGGTGATCTGAGCGAAGGATGATGAAGAGCGACACTAGGGGGGAAACTACAACTACTCTAAGGCTTAAAGAGAATACAAGATGAGGAAGAAAGGACCTCACCATGGTGGTGCTGGAGGCGAGCTCCGACGAGACCTTCGACGAGGGGATTCGCTCGATTCGACGCCGCTCCGACCTACCCGATCCGTGCAAACGCTTCCTGCTGGCACCAGGAAGGGCTTCGATGTTTCGGGTTGAGGTTAGAGTGGAGGAAGATTGATCAAAGATGGAAGGGAAGTCGGGGGCGTTTTTGAAGGGTTGACGAGGTGGCGTCAAAGACCGATGAAGATCGGTCGAATCACGGATCCTAAGCCCGAAAAAACACAAGGGCGTGTAAGAGGGATTATCGAGGCAAAAAAGTGTAGAAGGAATCATCACGAAAAGATGCAAGACTAATCCTCGAAAAATCCACGAAAGTAGGTCAAAACCCATTCTGACACAAGGCCAGACCTTGGTCAGAGAGTTGACTGAGGTCAACAAGGGAAAGAACTTGGTTGGTCCACGTGGACCAACCAGAAAAATCCCTGGAAAAAAGGTTTTATAAATTCGATTAAAAATAATAAATGATTTAATAATTTTTTGGTTATAAAATATAAAATGTTTGTTATTTTGTAAATTATTTTATTATGATTTTTATTTATTTTTTAGAGGTATAAAAATACAAGTTACGCTTCATAGGTTATATACATGTATATTCATCTATATATTTTATTTTTATTTTGTGTATTTAATTTTATTTAATTTGTTTATTTTTTTATAAATTTATAGAATATTTTTATACACTTAAATATATTTTTATTTTTCTGATGTGCTTTGTATGATTAATATAAGTATTAATTATACATGTATGTGTATTGGTATTATACCTATGTATTTTATACCGGTATTTTTTTGTATTTTATTTTGGTTTTTATTCTGATTTTAATGTACATATATGTTATACATAATATTTACAAAATTATAAAATATAAAATTATAAAATATATAAATAATAAATAAAATGAATATTTTAATCTGTACAAGTATATAATAGGGATCCATGACTCAACTTTCAAACCGTAGCATCGCAAAATACGAAACCACCTTCATTAAATAGCTTATTTCAAATTATATACAATTAAAGGTATTTTGATGCATTTCGAGTTTTTATTTGAGAGATACAGGTCTGGGAAGTTGGGATTCTTGAATTTTATTTAGACCATAACTTTTTATCTGTACATTATTTTTGAGTGAAATCATTTTGCATTTTTCTTTATTTAATTATCTACAATTTTAATGTACAAAGTTTCTTTAGTATAAAAAGTGGAACAAAAATAGGTCCCAAAATGAATAAAGAATGAATGAAATAAAAGGTATTTTTATTGTATTTTGGCCCTTATCTCCCCTTACTTTATTCCTTGTTGACCTAGTCATCGAGATGCCTAGGTCTCGGGTTTCGGGTCATAAAATATTTACAATATTTTATTCTTTTCTTTTCTTTATTCGATAATTTTTTTGGCTTTAAAAATCGCATTTTATACAATATTTACATGATAATGCATGGATGGTAAAATGCATGAATTAAGCCTATTTACACGCATTTACTAGGATTTTTAAGGCCAAAATGATAGAATAAAGATGATGAAACGTGGATTAATCACCTGATGGATAGAGTATTGCCTCTCCTGCTATTGTTGTTGGGGTATCTGCTGAGAAGGAGGTGGTGTGGAGGTGAATGCGGTGTTGTGAAAGGTTGGGGGATGCTGATAGGTCTGTCGATTTCCCGTACTTCCCTGCCTGGCAGGGTCCTGAGTATACCAAACTCCATTCACCTCCCAAACTGGCGGAGGCTCCTCCTAAATTGTCTCTGCTAATGGAGGTGGCTGCTGGAAAGAGTGGGCGTAGGATTGGTCCTGCTCCCACAGTTGGGGTTGCCCTTAAACCAACTGCTCCTGAATATGGTGAACTCGGTACACGGGAGCAGAGGGTGCAGTCACGGTAGGTATCTTTATCTTAGATACCCTCTCAGTCAACTCCTCCATTTGTTTTGGAATCTTGGAGACACTCCGGTCCAATTCATCAATTCCCCTATCAATCCTCTCGACTACAGTAAGCTTGTCCGCAAGGAGTCCCATGCTAGGGATCACGTCCTGAGAGAGATCGACTACAGCTGATTTTCCCCCTCCAAATGAAAGTGAACTGGGGGACGATGTATAGGCCCTGCTAGCCATCTGTGAGTGGCTAGTTTCAGCCATCTGCTCGAATACCTTCCAGACGGTATCCGATCCTCATGATGTATAGCTGCCTCCACAGGCATCGCTCACTAAACCCTGCATCTCAGGGTTGAGACCAGTAAAGAACGACTGGATCAAGATATTATCATCAAGTCCATGATAGGGGCACTTTTGCAGGATGTCCTTGAATCTTTCCCAAGCATCACAGAAGGCTTCTTGGGGTAATTGGGAAAAACTTGTAATGTGCGTCCTCATCATGTTAGTTCTACTCAGCGGGTAGAATTTCTTCAGGAAAAGGTCCTTGAACCGAGCATAAGCGGTGACTGTAATTCCAAGATTTTTCACCCAATAGTCAGCTTTTCCACCCAAGGCAAATGGAATGGTTGTGAGCCTAATATAATCCTGGCTAGCATTAGGATATCTAAGGTTAGCGCAGACGAGCTCGAAGTCCCTTAGGAATGCATATGGCTCCTTAGAAGCATTCCCATCAAAGTGTGGTAGTAGGTTCAGAAAATGCGGCTTCAATTCAAAATCAACAGTGGGTTCGGTCGGACTCAAGTAGTTCCGAATTCTATACTGTTCGGGGTTGTACGCCGCATCCATTGGTGGTTCGACCCCAACATTGAACTGTCCTAACTGAGCTCTAAGAAGTGTGTGTTGCTTCTCAGATGCAGCTAATCTGGCAAATACCATTTCCATCGGGTCCTCATGGTTCTCTTCTTCATCTTCTTTATTTTTTGGAGGCATTTCTGAATCAGCATTGTGTTCTTGATTAGAAGAGGATTTATGAATCAAGATATTCTCACCGAGGCGAAGGTCTTCTTCAGTGAGGTAGGAAGAGAGAAAGGGAATGGTTTGAGAGTAACCATCCTGAGAGTGGGTGATCCTGGGCTTAAGAGGGTCATGATTCCTGGTTGGTCCAAGTTGTGCTCGGACCTTTGAAGACGTACTTCTTGGAGGGTTCAATGAGACATTCACAAAGTTCGAATAAATATCCCCCTAATCGATCATCTTCGATGTCAAAAGAATCGATTTATCATGATATTCAATGAGGCGCTTGTTCTACGGTGCACGTAAATGTGTGGAGTAAACTCACACAATACAAATGCAATTCAAACCCTGAATTTCACCAACTCAACATGTGATGGCCGTAAGGGTTCGGTCAAATTATCTAATCAATTTAAGTTGGTGATAAATACAATCTTGGAAAGATTAACGAGCTACTAGGTGCACGTATTTTCCTATAGATTGACCCGGTTCTTACGACTAGTTGGACCTACTTTGAGCCAGTATAGGAGTAAGTACGGACCGCATAAATACGGCTACCCGTTCCTTGAGAACTAAGGCACACTCTAAACCTCCCACTCTACTAAGGAAGTCTGGACCATATAGATACGGCTACTCATATTCCTCACTGAAAAGTAGATAATCGCCAAAAAAATAAAGAACCAGTAGTATGTAAGAAATCCTGGATTGTCTCTATCCTAGGGTCGTCTCTCTCTCACTTGCAAGTAAATCAAACAATGAGGGCTTTATGCACCCGTGAACAAGGTTCTTTTTTTCCAAATATTTAATCGATCTGCTCAATTCAGTCCCAATTTTAGAGTTAGGCTATCACTTAAAAATTAATCTAAACACAAAAGCATGTCTACCTTCAATCCCAATTTCTTTTTTTTGACCTTAAGTTGTAAAACAAGAGGGAAATCGGAAATCAGAATGCAAACATGAAACTATGATGCATGCTCAGAAGAAGGTATACTTATAGTGAATCCCAGCACTCTCCATGCTTTATGCAAAACTGAATTTGTAAATTTTATATTAAATGCATGCAGATCGAGAAAACCACACCTAAATAGTATACTATTAGCGAGGAAGAATTGATTTAATTTGAGCTAAGTAGTACGTGTCTATACGCGTCTCATTATGAATCTTATAAGATATGTGAATCTTCTAAGATATGTGTGTCCTAAAATACGACGGGCACAAACAAATTTAATTCTATACTATCGTGTGCCGAATCCTTAAATTCGCCACTCAAGTCGAGCCCCACCCTCACCGGAGAGTGAAACAGGTCTCGACACACCACAAAGTAAAGTTCAAGTCTCTTTACACGTGTGAGCTCTCAAACAAGTACCACTATAAAGGAGCAAACTACCTAAATAATTACAACACGATAATTACAAAAAAAATCTCTCAAAAATAATTTAGAAATTCCTTGATCTTCAGCAGTCGGTGTGCCTCACGTCCGTCGACCTCCGATGTACTCCAAGTCCACCGGGCTCTCGAAAGAAAAGTAAAATTTATGTTAGAGAGATAAAAACAAAATATATACAAAAATATGAAGAGAAATAATTGAGAAGAAAATGGATTAATTACAAGTGTCTCGGGGGTCAGACTACTCGAGTAAATGAAAATCTAAATCTAATTTTTCAAATTAATCCCTAAGTCGTTTGCCTCCCCGGCAATGGAGCCATATGATGAGTCGTTGAATATGATATATAATTTGCACATGTTGTAGTATGTGTACTTAGCGAATCAGTCATAACCGAGAGAAAATCTCCATGAAGAGTGTCTCGGCTTTAATTTATATCCCGGGCAAGTCTGTGGTCGAACACAGGGAGGCAAAGGAACAATGTCGGGTTAATTCAAAAATTAAGATCTAGATTTCTAATGCATATTTTTTTATATTTTTTTATGCAAAAAGAAAGAAAACTGCACAATGCAAGTGAATTAAGACAATAAGAAAACACACAACTAAGCCAACTTAATGTTAAAGCAAAATCAGTTCAATTGAGCCTAAATGTATTTTTCCTAAAATCCTAATCTAGAGTTGAGTACAAAATAATTTTTTTAGAATTTTAGGAATTATAATGCAATAATTAAAAATACACACTTTTTATGGGTTTTTTAACAATTTTTCACACAAACAGAATGCAAATTGTGAAAAATTTAGTGGAATGAAAATATGATGCAAGGAAGCTACATTAATTATTTGGGATTTTTCTGACGAAATATGATTTTTTATGGATTTTTTAGTAAAACCAGAGTGACAGTGAGTAATTAATTCCTAATAAATCTACAATAGTAATTTATCCAGTATGAGAATTATTTCAAAATGGTATTTATACAAGGAATCCAGGAGAGTTGAAATTTCGCAAATATAAGGAGTATGGATTCAATAAAAAATCATTTACTAAAATCACTACACAATTTATTTCAGTCCAAGGACAACTCTATTTTGGATGAAATTTGGACAGTAATTCAGATACAATTCAAGGCATCATTTATGATTTTTGTGGAATTTTTTGAGCAACTATGAGAGAAATATGAATTTAAGTGCTCAAAATGGGTAAAATATGAACTTTGCACTTAAAAAATTTTAGTTAATTACCTAGATCTCACAAAAATACAAATAAATATTCAGATGGTAGACAATTTGTTGATGAACACAATGACATTTTTCGTTGAATAAAAAGATGCAAAATAAATATCCAAATGAACATACATAGGGGTGTCCGTGCAAAATAGAAAATAAGAAAACTTACAAACAAATATGAATAGGGACCTTTTTGTAATAATAAAAACATAAAATATAAAAGATGCAATTTTAAAAAAAAACTAAAAAAAATGACCTTCTTCTTCCTTGGAGTGGGCGGCTAGGTTGCAGGAGGCTGGGTGGGGGCGGTGATGAATCTCCATTTCATCACCTTTATTCTATCATTTTGGCCTCAAAAACCCCAGCAAATGCATGTAAATAGCATCAATTTGTACATAATAGCATTCATGATTCATCGTATTAATTATACATTAAATAAGGTTTTTAATGCCAAAATTATAGAATAAATAGAAGAAAAGAAAAAGGAATAAAATATTGCAGATATTTTATGACCTGAACCCTGAGACCAAGGCCAACATGGAATTGGTCGACAAGGAATAAAGTAGGGGGAGATAAGAGCCAGCAATACAATAAATACCTCATTCATTCATGTATTTATTTAGGCATTTTTGACACCTATTTTGTATATACTTATTCATTCATCAAATAAAGAAACTTTGTACATAAAAGTTGTAGATAATAATGTAAATAAAAATACAAAATTGAGTTTGTGTAAAAATAATACTCATTATACATTTTATACACAGAATAAAAAGCCAAAATCTCAACTTCACAGACCCATATCCTGCAAATAAAAACTCCAAATTACCCAAACTCACCTTTAATTGTATATAACTTTCCAAGAACTATTTAAGAAAATTGGTTTCATAATTTTTGGAGTTCATCTGCAAAAGTTAGGTTTTTGGCCTTCATTGTGCAACCTGCCTTATTAAAATATTCAATTTATTCAGTATTCATTATTTTTACAAAATTATATTTTTAGAATTCTATAAATAATGCATTCAATACATATACATATTAAAATTAAAAGAAAACCAAAAAGAATGTGTAAAATAAAATAAGCTTATGTAATGCATAGGCAAAATACCTATGTTGAGTATATACATAAATAAAAGGGGATTTAATTATTCTATCCTTTATTCATCTATATTTTATAATAATATAAATATTACATATAACTTATTAAAAATGCAAATTCAAAATAAAAACCAAGAAAATACATTAAATAAATAAAGTATATATAATATATAGGTAAAAGACCTATAAGTATACCTACATATACATATACCTATTTATTTAAATATGAAAATAAACTCATAAAATTTAAATAAAAATACCCTCACACTCACAAAAATAAATGATAAATTTATAAAATAAGACAATAAAATAATAAAATAAAATAAACAAATTAAAAATAAAATACACAAAATACATGTAAACACATGCGTATACACATTATTAAAATAAAACTATAATAAAACACTTTAAAAAAATTAAATAAAAATCATAAATAAATACTACATGAAATAATACACATTTTTTATTTTATAAAAAAATTCTAATAAAATCATTTATTATGTTAAATAAATCATTTTAAACTAAGGTTTCATATTTTGTCTTCTAGCGTCCGATGTGGACCAATGGGGCGCCAGCCTTTGTTGACTCCCCGGTCAACTGTCCCATCCGGGACCTGGCATCTCAGAAGTGTATTTTCCCCAGTTTTCTTCCCTTTTTTACGGGCATCTCGTCCATCGATCGCGCTCGCGTTCTTCACAAGAAATCATCTCTGATGATCACTGATGCCCGCTGATATCTTAGATCAACACGATATTCATTGGATTACTCAATAAACGCCGGTCAATAAGGGTCCAGGCCATTGTTTATAAATAAGAAGCTTCGCCACCCTCCTCAAATTTGGCCAATTTAATCCACCCAAAAGCCTTGATTTCGATCATGGGAGGTTCCTCGTGACAGGGGGAGCATCGCAGCGACTTGAATCGGTCAGAGGAGGGAAAGTTTTGACGCGGCGGAGCTCCAGCGTCCGTCCTGCTCCCTGGTGGCCCCCAGGTATAAGAGCTGCCTTTATTGCATTTTAGGTAGATTTTAGTGTTAGTTTTTCATTCCTGTTCTTAGTTTCGTCTTTAGTGAATTAGCGTAACTTAAAATCGAAAAATCGAAGTTCGCTGGAGCTCCGCTCCGGCAACTTCTTCACCATGATCTCGACCGTTTCCGACCGCCACATTCACCCCACTTCGTTCCCCATCGCGTTCTCCATCTATCTCTCATCTTTGTTCAACCAAGGACCTCTGGTCTTTGCAAATTGGAGCTCTACCTCCGCCTATCGCCGGAGCTCCTCCGCCCAACCGCATTTTGCGCCAGAGCTTCGAAACCCGGGGTCGAGGAGATAGCCCTCGTTCCCCTGGTTCTTCCTGTGCAGGTCAGAAGACGAAAGGAGCACATTTGGGCTCGATTGGAATCAGGAAGAGGCTCTGATGACCCGCAAAAGTGTCGAACAACTGAGGGGAAGGTATGGAAATGAGGTCGTTGCGACCTCAGTCACTCGAATGCGTGTATCAAGAAAAATAACCACTCAGAATAGATCAAATCAATCAAAACAAAGAAGAGCGGTCTAGCTATGGATTAACCTGGTATAGCTCCCAGGGTCGAACTCAAGGAGCACGGATTGGCCTAGGGCCTACGAAGTAGTAAAAATAAGATAAAATAAAAGAAAAGTGTTTTTTAGTGGTTTTTAATAATTTTTGTATTTTTTTGGATTTTTAAAATGTGAAGAAAAGTAAAGAAAGCAAAATCAAGCCAACTTAAGCAATTTATTTAACACACCAAAAATCAAGCAAAAATTCAAGAAAAATTGTTTTTATGTTTTTTATGTTTTTAAGTGTTTTTGGTGAATTTTTGAGATTTTTATAAAGTGTAATTTATTTTCTAAAAATCAAACAGTGCTAAAAATGCTGGGTACTGTCTAGCCAGAACCAAAACCCTCAAATAAAATATCTAAGGATCACAACAGGTTCTGGAGGTAATTTTCCTATATTCTAAATAAAATAAGGAAAATTTGGGCACCAAGATTATTGTTTTTGGGTTTTTAGATTATTTATTATAATTTTTAGGAGTTTTTAAGGGTTTTTAGGTTTTTAGGGTTTTTAAGTGATGAAAAATAGCCAAAATTGGCTAGAAAATCAAACAACAAGCAAGAAACAGTAGCTAATTTTTTTAGAATTTTTGGAGGTGTTTTTATATTTTTTTGGGATTTTTATATCTAGACAGTAGCTAAAAAGGAGGTTTTTGAATTTTTAAAAATACTAAATAAAATCAAAAATCTCCTCAAAAATCCTCAAAAACCCAACAACATGGCAGGAGCCATGTGTCAAATTTTCATCGAATTTGGAGGTGGTTTGATATTTATTCAAAAATCAAGAAGGGGGCACTGTGCACAGGGACGTAAGTGCAAATACCCTAAAGTCTGGGGGCCAAGGTGCAAAAATCCCAGCAAGTCACGCGCTTGGCGCGTGCCTGGGGCACTCAGAGGCCTTTTGGTAATAAAAACCAAGTTCCTGGACCTTTTGGTAACTCGTACCAAAAGTCCAGGGGCTTGGATGCAAAAATCCCACTAAAATCCGCACATGCGCATAAACAACACTCACAGGGGCATAAATGCAATTACCAAAAAGTTAACATTCATTCATTAACCCATCAGAACTACAGGACAATAAATGCAAATAACCCAATAAACACGTGACGAAGCACGTGGGCTCACATACACAGGGGTATAATTGCAAATAAAAACAAGCACAAGGTCCTTAGTGCAAATTACCCTACGTAAATAAAATAACTAAAATATTTACAGGACTAGGACTGAAAAGACAAACTAAGAGGGGGGCCTAAGTAATTTACCCCTTTATTCGTCGACGGCTGGATGCGCGCCACGTGGAAGATTGGGCGGTCCTGGATGGCTGGCGCTCCTCCTCTTCAGCTCTTGGGCCGGATCGACGGTAGTGGAGAGGACACGTGGAAGATCGAACGGGTATGGCCTCAGGTGTCTCTCTCCTCAGCACGAACGGTCCAGATGAGCCCCTCCAGGTGATCGACGGTAGCTGCTCCTCGGAAGATGGACGGCTGAGATCAGGACTGGAGCGGAGGAGCCATCGGACGGTGCTGAAGGATGGTGGAAGAACACTCCACCGGCGAACTTCGCCGGCCTCGTGCGTGAGCTGTAGACCTCCTCAGCTGCTCCTGATGATCGGAGAAGATCCGCGGTGATGCCCCGCGGCTGGTGATAGCCTCCGACGGCCCAACCGAGCCCAGGAGGGGCTCCGGCGAGCTCGGCGGCGGTGAGCTCCTGGTCTGAACGTATGGGGGTCTCAGATGACTCCCTTTTGACCTGCAAAATGGACCAAGAGCTTCGAGGGTCGAGGGCAAAGTGCCTCGACCCAAAGAAGCGGGGTGAAGGTGGCTGGTGGGTCGGTGCGAATGAGCTCCGGCGAGCTGGGGATGGGGGAGCTCGACTCCCAGCTCCGGGGCGAGCTGGGTTGAACGAGTGGGCGTAGAACGTGCGTCGGAGGATGGCGAAGGTGTGTGTGGGTTCCGATGATCGAGAAAGTACGCGATGTGGCCGGAATCAGGGGAACTCGTCGGAGATGTGATTTGGGGGAAACTACAAATTAAGCGAAATGGAAGGGCTAAAGGGCTACCTGGGTGGAGCGGAAGATTGGGCTGGAGTGTGGCTAACTCCGGGTCGTCGCCTCGAAGGTCGTCACTGCCTGAGGCTCGAGCTCCGGTCGAGTGGCGGAGCACGGCGGCGTGAAGCTGCCGGATCAGTGACCGGGGCACCTTTTCCTCTCTGCAACAGGTGCAACCGCGAGCTGTCACCTCGGTGGTTGTTCTGGAGGTCACGGGAGTGAAGGTGGAGAGCCAAAGATGGCGAACGAAAGCGGCGGAGCTCTGGTTTTATACGCGTGCAGGTCCGGAAAGGGAAGCTCGGGTCCGGCTCGATTGAGCACGGACCCCTAGGCAAGGAATCGGGCGAGGATCCCGGATGCACAGAGGATGATTGGAGTGCGGGGTTTGCGGATTTGGCGGTCGGATCTGGTGAGGGTAATTGGAAGAAGTCGGGTCGAAACACAGATCCACGACTCTGTGGTCCAGGGGGAGGTGTTGACCGGGGGTCAACAATCCCCCGTGGACCAATCAGAGCCCGCCAAGGCTTGAAATTTTATTTGATTTTTTTGGGCCTTTAAATGGCCGAATTTTCAAAAACTTAAAACACAAAATATTTTTGTTTTAATTTTTTCTTTTTTTTGTGATTTTTAATTAATTTTTGGAAATAAAAATAAGGTATATACATAGTAGCTATACATAGGTATATATACCATATATTGATTTTTAATTTTTGCTTTTTAATTAGTTATTTTTATACATTTTTATTCCTATTTTATATTTTATTTATGTATAGGATAAAATGAGGAATAAAAGGTTATTTTTATTTTATTTTTATTATTTATATACATAGGTTAAATAATTATTTATGTACACTATATGTATGGTATATGTACAATATGTTTTTGTATTTTTAATTTTGTAATTTTTATTTGATTTTTGTTTTGCTTCTTTTTATTTATTTTATGTACAATATATACATAGAATATTTACAAAAAGTTTTAGAGATAAATAAATTTATTTACAAGGTGAAATAAATAAGGATGATGGACTTATGTACATGGTGAAGGGGTCTTTTTGGTCTTTTTTAATTTTTAAGATTTTTATTTTGTTTTTAATAGCTTATGTACAAAATATATACAAATATTTACAACATATTTTTGAGTGAGGAAAATATTTAATTTATTTATTTATAAAAATATACATAAGTGAGCCCCTATCTCCCTCTACTTGGTTTTTATGCGGTCAGGTCCATGCTGAGCCCTCCCTTGGGTTAGGTTGCTCAATATTTATTCTAAATATTTCCCACTTTTTCTTTTTCATCTTTATTCTTTTATTTTTGCACAAAAACATGCTAATTATCTATATTTACAAAAATGCATGCTTTTGCTAACTTTTCCTATTTACACATATCTACATGCATTTGCATAGGTTTTTGTAGCTAAAATATAAGAATAAAGAGTGATGAATGGGTATTCATCAGGCTCCTGGAGGTCCCGACCTTCATCGACCTCGTCCGAGCTCCTTGGACCTCCAGGAGCCATGAGAAGACCGCCGGCAGACGCGGAAAGCCTCCAGCTACGAGCAGAGCATCCCAGATGCGAAGAAGGAGCCCGGAGGAGCCCACGCTCCACAATCGAAGCTCGCCGGGGGCGAGCTGCTTCCCTGTTCCTCCATACGCCTTCCTCGCCGTCCGATCAGGAGGAGCATCCCAGATTGAACGAGAGCCGTCCGATGAAGCCCTACACCGACCGTCAGATCCGCGAGGCGCATCTAATCTCAGCCCTTCATCGGCGAACCGGTACCCGCCGTCGGATGTGCGACGCGTGTCCAAGTGAAGCCTTCATCGTCGTCCGTCAGCGCCTAAATAAGGGGTAAATTTCTCATTTAGCCCCGACTATTTTGTATTTATTGTTTAACCCTGTAAATAAAAGTTGCAGTTTATTTTATCGTGTAAATTTTGCATGGACCCCCTGTATCTTCATGAAATTGCTATGAGGTCCAATTCACGTCACCTCACGTGTACCCCCACGTGAGGTGGCTAAATTGCACAAGCACCCCTGTATGTCTGTATATTTGCCTTTAGTCCATAAAATAAAAATTCAAGTGTAATATTTTTGTGAAAAATTGCATGAAAACCCCTGGACTTTCTGAAATTGCTTTCTGGTCCCTGTGGGTGCGGATCACGTGTAGTCCCACGTGTTGGGTATTTTGCGCTGGGGTCCCTGGCGGGTTTTGTATTTCACCTTAGCCCTTAAACTTGCTAGCCACGTGTTATATTTTTGGTGTTTTTGCACAGAAGCCCCTGACTTTATTTTTATTTGCAAAAATGCCTCTGCGAGGCCATATATTTTTGTATGCTTTGTCCATTTATTTCATGCCTCATATTAACTTGAAAAATTTTGTAAAAATGGATATAAGCTCCTGTTAGCTTGCTCTTGCACGCCATATTTTTAGTTTTTAATTTTGTTGCATTTTTGCATTTATTAAAAATCAAAAACATGCATTTTATTTACTGTCTAGCTTATAAAATACCAAACAAATAGTAAAACACCTCGAAAATTTCCATAAAAATTAACTATGGTCTATTTTATCATAATTAAGTGTCAGTCCAAAAATCATTAAAAATCTCAAAAGAAAAACCTTAAAAATTCAAAAATACTCAAAAACTTCTAAAAAATATAAAAAATTCTAGAAAACCCCAAAAATTGCAAACTCAAGTTCTGTAGTTTCTATATTTTAACCTCTTTTTTAAAAATAGTTTGGAAAAGTTTTGTGACTGTGTGATATTTTTAATTACCATTTTACCCCCAGCCAGTAGCTACTCCACTGTTTTGCTTTATTTCAGTATTTAAAAAATACCAAAAATCTGTTGAAAATGCCCAAAAATCACAAAAACAGTAGTAAATCATGAAAATACCAAAAAGACTTTATTTTTGAATTTTTGACTATTTTTGTTTATTTTTATAAATATTATATGATCCTTCTCCCTACATTGTATATCTATTGCCATATTGAAAAAGAAAGAAAGAAAATAAATATATATATATATCCATACAATATATAAATCTATATATATATATATATCTGTATATTTGTGTATAAAAATCTGAAATTAAAATTAAAAAAAATGTATATATATATATATATATATATTAATATATATCTATATTCTATCTGTACATTCATGTATTCTATTCTCTATATATCTATATTGTATAAATTATATATATGTATATGTATACTAATATATAATATTAACTAATATATATCTTAATTAAAAAAACTAAAAAGAAAAACCCACAAAAATAGGCTTCATACAAGGATGACTCTGTGGTACATTCACATCATAGGCTACTGCATTTTTGTATTACTCTCTGTGGTTCGACCTCTACATGCTTGTTCACTATGCATTTTTTGGTTGAGTTAAATGTTAATTCACAATTTTGGGACTCAATTGATTTATTCTTTTATGTGGGTTAATTGATGATTAACCGATGTTCTGTGAGCGGTCGCCTCAGCGACAATATATTTTGACCCTCGCAAAATGACAGTTATCAGATGGCGCCGTTGCCGGGGAGAAATGAGCATAGCCTATTTTATTTTGTCATTCTTGTGTAAAAAAAATGATTCATCATCGATTTTGTGAGCAGCTATTTCTAATGTAATTAATCACCATGCTTTATTGATTTATTTATTGTGATTAACTTCTTCCTGCTTATTTAATTGATTGAGCTATACTAATCCAATCTCTTTGTGACTTTGTTGTGAGGGCCCGCCACACGAGGATGGTTTCTTAGGGAGCCAGTGCAGCCGAGCTGGGAGGAGGTTGGTCTTCACTTCATGACCAACTGGAGAGAGCATCAAGGAAGCAAAGAGATGGGGATTAGATAGGTCTAGAACACTTAGGATCATTTTTGTAATTTATGGTGAGAGAGAGACAATTTTGGCATGTAATAATTAACAGGACTCTACTCTTCACAATGAGGTCCAGTGCCCGAGTGATTGTTCACCTGGGGGCCTCATCGCGGTTTTCCGAGCTTTCCATCGCTTTCTTTTCTTTGTTTCCCACAGTTTTGAGCTTTCCGCCTTTATTTTACTTTGTTTTGTGTGCTTGGAGCCCCTAGATATAGGTTGCTTGATTCGGTAGCTAGGTCCAAACATTAATAAGAATGCATGTTCCTATAGTCTACTTCGTATGGATCTAGTCAAACTTAAACAAGCCGTTCATTTATCTCTTAGCCCTTGTGCCACAGCGAGCCCCATAAAGCGCTATCTCCTAAACTCAAGTGTGTTGAGCAGAGGAGCGGTGAGCCAAGACCGGACCTTTCAGGCTAAAGATGAATGAGCGACTTATGGTTCTTCACGCTAATAGCAGCTAATGTTTAGGGTGATTTTGTCCCTTGCATACCGACATGTAGATAGGTTTAAAAATTCTGTTTTGCATACCGTATGGAGAGAGCTGGGATGTACTGTAAGTCTTCTAACTCAGCATGCATCATTCGGTTCAATGGTGAGATTTCCATCATGGAACCACTTGCACGGCTTTTCCGCTATCTCCCTCTGATTTTGAGCACCTAGGACTTAAATGAAAATTTACAAAAACGTTAGGCACTGGTATGAAAACAGACTCAAAAAAAGTGAAAACCCAAAAATTAAAACAAGGGGACTACTAAATAAACTTTGACCTTAATTAAAATCTGTAATGGACTATCATTGTACCGGGTTCATAAAGCCCTCATTGTTTTCAGGTACCTTGGAGGGGGATCAAAACCCTACTCCCTTGAGCGAGTGTGACCCCCTAAGGATTAAAGCCAAAAACCCAGTCTGCAACTGCCTTGTGTATCGCCTGGATTTCTGAAGTAATGGCGCTTCTATCGTACGTAGGCGAGTAGGGCTTGGTCACCAATGATGACTCTCTGTTGTGTAGAGCATCGACCATGTCCGAAGTATTGAGCATAGGCCACGCCTTCACGGGGGAGTCTGTCTCATTATCCTGCGTCCGAGTAGGTTCTTGCACGCTCACGGGTGATTCCGTTGCGAGCGAGAATCGATGTATTGGTTTCGCCTATCGGCTTCCTCTCTCTATTTCTTTGGCTGAGTAGGGATCCAGGAAGGGTTACAAGGACTCCAAAAAGTACAGACTACAGGTTACACAGGAGGAGGACAAGTATGGGATACTCTTCTGGCAGTACTCTCTCTCCTATAGGGTAGCGTACTAAGGACTTGTTATAAGATATGCCTGAAATAACAACTCTAAAAATGAAAAGATAATAAAAAGCCGAACCTTCACGGCTTCACATGGCGTGAGTTGGTGAACCTGATTCTGTATTGCATTTGTATGGATCTAGATTAAGTCAAAGATCGAGTCCCGCGCCTTTGCGCAAATTTTGTTATGTCATTCTCTTTTTGACCACCCCGCTCACCCGAGCCTTTCTACTGTTTTACACTCCTTTTATTCCTCGTTGACCATCGTATCTTTCGTCCAAAATCCGATCTTCTCTTATGCTTTGCGAAGTTGATCCATGGATGGTTTCCGTCGGGACCCTGCCGACACCCACATCGATTCCATGGACTCAACTCCGCCAATAAGTTCGAGGCGATTCCTGAGAACCCGATCCGGACTTTGCGGGTCGATCTCCAGACTCCTCATTTTCTACCTTCCTCTTGGCCACCCAATAAACTGGGATCACTTTTGTCCCGCCTTCGCTGTTGTGAATGGAAGTCGATTACATTCTACATCCTTTTCCATTCACAACATGCTGGGGTTGACCTGAATTCCAGCTCTATCATGACAGCTGAAAATTAATTGCAAGCGGTCTGATCAGGACTATCTCATTATGCAGATAGAAGATAGAGCGAGCCCTGGAGACTACTCCGGAGTTCATTTCGTCCGACTCAGACCCTGACATGGCTCCCGGAGGAAAGGGCAAGGGTCAGCAGCCACCCCAACCAGAAGGGCAGATGCCAGACCAGAATCAAGTCAATGCACAATTGCTGGCGTCCATCCAGGCCATTCAACAGCAGCTAATCGAGCAGGCCCTCACACAGACAGCATTCCAGGATATGTTGAATGATATGATGAACCAAGACGAGGGAGGAGGAGGCAGAGGAAGAGGAGGTGGAGGTAGTGGTGGAGGAGGCGGTGGGCCTAACAATGATGATCCAGAATTCCTGCCACCACCCAAGCCTACACTTAAAGAAACATACAATCCGGGAGACAGCCAGATGACCGAGTGGATCCTCATTCCACCGGTACACGCTCACTTTGAGCTGAAACCCCAGTTCATTGCTCTTCTCCCTGCATTCCATGGAAATACCAGTGAAGAGCTGAACATTCACCTGGAACAATTCTCCCGCATTTGTCGCACCACTCATTATCCCAATGTCCCTCTGGACATTGTCAAGATGATGGCGTTCCCTTTCAGCTTACAAGACAAGTCCCTCTATTGGGTCAACCATCTGGGGAAGGTTGTGACGACCTGAGAGGAGCTGAAGTCAGCTTTTCTGCATAAGTATTACCCTCTAGGTCGGCTCAACCAGATGCGTGCCCGAATCAGTAATTTCTCCCAAGGACCCCATGAGTCAATACATGAAGCATGGGAGCGATTCAGTGACCTGCAGGAGAAGTGTCCCCATCATGAGATTCCGAAGACCAGCTTGGTCCAGCACTTCTTTGGGGGACAGAACATTGAGAGTCAAAGGCTCGTTGACGCAGCATGTGGGGGCTCGCATTTTAACAAGGATGAAGATGTAGTATGGCAGATATTTGAAGAAATGACCGAAGGATAGGCCGCCCTCTCTTCATCCAAGGCATATCAGAAGCAGCCCCAGATCCTCCAGAAACAAGTACACATGGCAGCGTCCAAAGAAGCAGAGAGAGATGAGAGCTCCAATCTCAGTATCATTGGGGGCCATCTCTCGAAAGTTGACATCATTGAGAAGCGATCACAGGACCTTGAAAAACTCACTGTGATCGAGAAGAGGACTCAGAATTTAGATAAGCTTGATCAGATCAACAAGTACCTTGAACTGTTGGTGGGTACCATCAACTCTGTTCAGTCGGCGACACCATCAGAAGCTCCAGTTGAGAAGGACGAGCAGCAACCGCAGCATCAGCCTCAGCCGAGCCAGCAGCCACCGGCAGTCCAGCACGTGTACTATGTGCAGGCGCCCGACCAAGGCCAGCCGCAACAGCAAATGGTTGTGTACCAGCCAGAATTTCTTTCAGGACCTGATCCAGTTTTCCCACCACCACCCCTGATTCAGGAAGTGAACAGGGTATGGACCAATGATGCACAACCAACCCGTCCTATGGGACAACCCCAGGGCCAGCCACTTACCAACCGGCAGTACCACCAACCTCAGGGTGGTCGCTTTGGACAGTCTTGTCAGCCACATCAGCAGTACCATCAGCCTCCTCTGTAGGCAAATCAATGGAGGCAGAATCAGCCATACCAGCAGCCGCAGTACCGCCATCCACAGCCTTTTCATCCATATGTGGCTGCCCCACGTCAACAATATCAACAGTATCCTCCTCCCTCGTATCAACAACTTCAACTTCCTGCACCACCCCAGCACCACCAGCAACAACCTCCGCACCCATCCATACAACAGCAGCGTGGTCTGCACGCTGAACCCACTGAAGCACCCCCTTTAAACCCTACCATGGATTATCTAGCCCAACTTGTCAAAGGGCTGGCGGAAATGACCAAGCGGCTTGACGACCTGACCGCTACTCGAACTACCATCCCAGCTCAGGTCGAAGCCAACCCTAATAATTTCAAGAAGAAAGAGCAGGTAGATTGTAATGTCCTGTCCGTGTCTGACAATGATATTACTGTTTATTCTAATGTTGTTACTCTCAGGAGCGGTAGGGCCTTGCCTCCGCCTGCCACCAAGAGTGGGGTGAATAAAGAAACAGGTGGATCGTCATCTTCCGCATCAGTCGTACCAACTACAGGAGCGGGTGAGGAGGAAGAAGAAGGAGAAGCCAGTCCAGCCGTCGTGCACTACCATCAGTCCCAGCAGAAAATACAAAAAAATCAGCAAAACCAAAAACACCAAAAAGAAGTTTGCAGCCGAAGCGAAGCCGCGCCGGCATTGGAGGAGCCGCCAGCAGTAGCGATCCCTCGCCAGCCGACGGAGCAGACGCTACCCTTTTTGATCGCCCTGTAGCACCAGTATGCCAAGATACAGTTTGTACTCCTTTTTGTAGTCCGGATGTACAACATTTGATGGGCGATGATTTTGATGTAATTAAGAACTCTAATTTTCCCGCCAGTGATGTACATATTCCTTTTCCTCATGCAATAGAAAAATCCAAAAAAATTACAAAACGAAAAAAGGCATTGTCTGATCCAGGAGTTGTGGAAATATTAGACAAGTTGACTGTTGAGATTCCTTTGTTGAAGGCAGTGGAGTACATGCCAGCTGTGAAGAAAGGACTAAAAGAGGCATGTACTAATAGGTGTCGCCCAGCACAAGAAAACAGACGCCGAGATGTAGAAAAGCACGTACTCTCCATGGCCACTGTTGCAGCCATCAGCAACCTCCCACAGAAGAAGCAAGATACGGGAGCACCTCTGATCAGTTGTGAGATTTTTGACCAGGTCTTCAAGCGCACTCTCCTTGACAGTGGATCTTACATCAACCTTCTGCCCTCATCCATAATGCAAGAATTCGGGCTGGGTCCGCTCAAGCAGACACGCATGATCCTTCAGTTCGCTGACCGATCCGTCAAGCGGCCCCGAGGTCTTTAGAAAGACGTCGTAGTTAAAGTGCAGGAGATGCAATTCCCAGCCGATTTTGTAGTCCTTGATATGGACTCACCTGCACCTCTACTCCAGACCCCTATCATCCTTGGCCGACCATTTCTTCGTACTTCAGGTGCCGTGGTTGATTACAGGTCTGGCAAGATTATTTTAGCTCGGACACCAAACAGATCACTATCAACATGAATAGAGAGATGAATGCCACGACTGATGAGAGCCAGCCAGCATGCAAAGCAGACTGTGACTTTATTGCAGAGATCAGAGATTCATTCTTGTCACTGGACGATTCATGGACCCAAGAAATCCTCACTCTTGAAGAAGACTTGGAAAGCACAGTTACCCTCGGCTCTGATGATTCGTGGGAGACAGATTCTCAGATGCAGGCGCATCTCTTTGAGCATTCACTCCAGACCGAACACGATCAGCTTAGCGCAGAACCGTTCGGCACATCACCAGGATCTCAACAGAATGATGAGGATGGTAGCAGCTTCAAGGAAGTACATCCCACCATCAGCATAGTCTCTGAAGTGACCGACAAGTTGGACAGGTCAAAACCAGAACTCAAGCCACTTCCTACAGGCCTGAAGTACGCTTTCCTTACGGGTGAAGAACAAATGTATCCGGTCATCATCAGCAACAGGCTGAATTCGGATTAGGAATCTCGGCTTCTCGAGGTTCTAGAAAAGAACCGCAAGGCACTTGGTTGGAGCATATCAGATCTCCGAGGGATAAATCCAGCCTTGTGTTCACACTACATCTATCTAGAAGAAGATGCCATGCCGTCCCGCGAATTCCAAAGAAGGTTGAACCCTAACCTCCGGGACGTCGTCATGAAAGAGATAACGAAATGGTGTGATGCAGGCTTCATCTATCCCATCTCCGACTCAAAATGGGTAAGCCCATTGCATGTAGTTCCAAAGAAATCCGGGCTGACCGTGGTTATAAATGACAAAGGAGAGGAAATTTCCACTCGGGTACCAACATCCTGGGGGGGTGTGTTGACTACCACCGTCTTAATGCAGCAACTAAGAAGGACCACTTCCCCTTGTCATTCATTGATCAAGTTTTGGAAAGACTCGCAGGCAAGGAGTTCTTCTGCTTTTTGGATGGGTATTCTGGGTACAACCAAGTGGCAATCGCCCCTGAAGATCAAGAGAAGACTACCTTCACTTGCCCGTTCGGCACTTACGCCTTCAAGAGAATGCCCTTTGGATTATGCAATGCACCTGCAACCTTCCAAAGATGCATGTTAGCAGTCTTCGCCGAGATGGTAGGAAGTTTTCTCGAGGTGTTCATGGACGACTTCTCTGTCTATGGTGATAGTTTTGATTCTTGTCTTGAGCACCTGGACAGAGTGCTTCAGAAGTGTCAGGAAGTCAATTTAGTGCTTTCATGGGAAAAGAGCCACTTCATGGTCACAGAAGGTATCGTGCTGGGTCACGTCGTTTCCAAACGTGGCATGGAAGTCGACCCGGCAAAGGTGGATGTTATTGTAAATCTCCAGCCACCTCAGTCAGTGAAGAATGTAAGGTCATTCCTGGGGCATGTGGGATTTTACAGGTGATTTATCAAGGACTTCAGCCGTATTGCCCGACCTTTGACAGAACTTTTGTGCAAGGAAACTGAGTTTAATGTTGATCAGCAGGTTCTCCTTGCTTTCAATCAACTGAAGGAGCTTATTACTCAGGCTCCAATCTTACAGCCGCATGACTGGTCTCTTCCCTTTGAGATAATGACCGATGCGTCAGACTTTGCAGTTGGGGCCGTTCTTGGGCAAAGGAAAGACAAAGCGCCCTATGCCATTCACTATGCCATCAGAACATTAGATGAAGCACAGAGAAATTATACAGTGACAGAGAAAGAATTGCTGGTTGTGGTTTTCACCCTTGAGAAGTTCAGATCCTATTTGCTTGGATCAAAAGTCACAATTTTTATATACCACTCTGCTATCCGGTACCTACAGCAGAAGAAGGATGCCAAGCCAAGACTAATTCGTTGGATCCTTCTCCTCCAGGAATTCGATTTGTAAATCAAGGACAAGCCTGGAGTTCAGAATGTGGTAGCAGACCATCTCTCCAGAATTGAGCAGCACGAGTCTCCTATGAACAGTGCACCTATTACAGAAACCTTTCCTGACGAAGCCATCTTAGTAGTGGATTCTCTTACTTGGTATGCTGACATAGTCAATTACCTCGCCTCTGGGGTAACACCATCGGATTGGACGAAGAATCAGAAGAACAAATTCATGTCAACCATCTGCTTCTACCACTGGGAGGACCCTCTCTTATTCAGGGAAGGAGCAGATTGCATTTGGCGCAGGTGCATCCCTCAGGAGGAGCAATCTAGTGTCTTCGAGCATTGTCACTCGCTCGAATCTGGTGGACATCATTCCGAAGATCGTACGGCAGCCAAAGTACTTCAGTGTGGCTTCTGGTGGCCCACATTATTTAAGGATGCTGAAGAATTTGTCAAAAGATATATTGACTGACAAAGATTGAAAGGTACACTTACTGCCAAAGATTCAATGCCCCTGAAAATTATTCAGATAGCAGACGTTTTCGATGCATGGGGCATTGACTTCATGGGACCTTTCCCTAATAGTCAAGGTTTTGAGCACATCCTTCGTGTCGTCGATTACGTGAGTCGTTGGGTTGAAGCTATCCCTGCTCGAGTCGCCGACAACCGAACAGTATGTCAGTTCTTGAAGAAGAACATCATCTCGCGGTTCGGGATACCAAAAATTCTTTTATCAGACGGGGGTAGCCATTTCATTAATAAAGAGGTCAAGAAATTGACGAAGGACTACGGCATCGACCATCGTGTCGCATCTCCTTACCATCCTCAGACCAATGGCATGGCAGAGTTATCAAACAGAGAAATCAAGACTATCCTGCAGAAACTTGTTAGGCCAAACAGAAAAGACTGGTCTCAACTCTTGGACTCGGTCCTATGGGCTTACCGAACCGCCTACAAGTCTCCCTTGGGCATGTCGCCATATTGTCTTGTATATGGAAAACCGTGCCATCTGCCCGTGGAATTAATTCACAAGTCTTTATGGGTAATCAATAGTTGCAATTTGGACTCACGCAAAAGTGGTCAGAAAAGAAAGGATGATCTGAACAGACTCTTGGAGTTCCAAGACTATGCATACGATAACACATTGATGTACAAAGAGAAGGTGAAACGCTGGCATGACCGGCACATCAGACAAAAGACCTTTGACATTGGACAGAAGGTGTGGTTATTTGATGCAAAGTTGCTGATCTTCCCGGACAAATTGAAGAGTAAGTGGACAGGGCCATTTCTAGTTTGTGAAGTGCGTGACAATGGAAGTATTGCTATATCAGAATTGTCCCCTGACGCACAACCATTCGTCGTCAACGGACAACTCCTGAAGCCTTACCTCGAACCAGACACATTCTTGGCCATTGTTGACTCCATCCAGCTTGTGCACCATGATGACATCTCCACAACAGCTGCAGCATCAAAAGATTCAGACAATGCACTCCAACAACTGTTTATCTGATTTTCTTCTTTTCCTTTTCTATTTTCTCTTTGTATCAAAAAGGTGCTGCCCTTGTAGACAGTTTTCTATACTTAGGACGTACTTTGTCCTAAGTATAGGGAGGATGTGCACCCCGCGTTTTTCATTTCATTTCGATCCTCTCCATTGTCTCCTCTTCTTGTCTATACTTAGGAGTATCTTACCCTAAGTATAGGGGGAGACAATCTGAGTACGATCTGTGTATTCTCACCCTTGACCCTCCCTGCTTTTTGTACAGTCTGCTATACTTAGGATTACTTGATCCTAAGTATAGGGGGGATGGTCAACTTCTCATTCTTTCATTTCTCATTCATATATTCTTTCGATCTGTCTATACTCAGTACGAGTTATGTCTTCATTTTTCTCTTCGACCTATGAGGACATAGCTCATGCTAAGTATAGGGGGGTCGTCTATACCATGTATATACTATAAGCCATAACTCATACTGAAAAATAAAATATCACCTCAATATAAAATATAATGTAAAAAGTAGTTCTATAATAATAAAAGATGATTGTGAGCTCCTCAGACTCTTTGTACTTGTACTGATTATTAAGTCAGGAAAAGCGTTTTCTGCAAAACATTCTCTTTGAAAAATCTTGTGAAAATTGCTTGAAAAATAGTGTGTACAAGTATTCAACCTTTGAAAAATCAGTTTTTTGTGTAAAATTTATTTTCTTTGAGTGAAATAAAAATGTGTGAAAACTAGTGTGCAAATGATTGTAAAAATTGATTGTCAAATTATTTTGAAAAACTTATCTATGATGTGTAAAACCTTTGCAAAAATCAGTTTCAAATTCGTGTACATGTTTGCAAAATTATTTTGGACTATAGTTTTCAAAAATTCTTGTGAAAATAATTGTTGAAAAAGTCTGAGGAGTCTGCACAAAAATCTCTCACCCAAAAATAAGCAATAATCCCAAATAAAGCTTATAAGAACCAAAACCATATTATATATCAAATACAGTTTTTCTTCTTTTGTATATACTGATTAATAAATCAGGTTAAATACCTTTACAGTATGATTTGAAAGATAGTGTGACCTATTTGAAAAATTTGCTGTGAAATGTTTTCAACCTGTGTGAAACTGTTTGATTTGAAAAAACTTTTTCTTTGTGTGAAATAAAGAATTTGAAAAACCTATGTGCAAATGTTTTGAAAAATGTTTGTCAAAACTATTGTGAAAAATGTATATAGTGTGAAAAATCTTTGCAAAAATAGTTTTCAAATGTGTGTAAATGCTTGCAAAAATTATCGTGTACTATAGTTTGCAAAATTATTTTCAAAACTAGATCTGAGAAATAAAAACAGCATTACAAATACTTGTAAATTGTGAATAAGATACATAAAATTCTTTCTGTACAACATGAATAAAGAATTCATTGAAACCTATAAAAGTCCTTATGAATCCATACATTTGTCAGTAAAGCGGCTCGCCCGTGTAAATAATTGTATATACTTTTTGTATGTGTCAAGCTTCTTATTTGCAAAAATTCTTTATGTAAAAAGATTCTTTGATTCTTTTAAACTCTTTGTGAAAAAATTGCATCATTCATTGTGCATAGCATGAGCATACCATTCATATTCTTTTTGAGTGAGCTTGATGATTGAATCAGTCCAATAAAGTCTCAAATTGGAGCTTGGTTAGACCTTACCGCACCTAACTGCACTGGAACCTTACGGGAACTAGGTTTAAGGTACCTCAGGTCTATGCAGACTTAATTCTTTGAGAAATCAGGGCTGGTTCAAGTCACCTCAACTGACTAACTAGAACTTTTCGAGACACACGCATGACTCTTGCCGACCATGACCTAACTTGGACACTTGCACCTTTCACTTGGCTCAACTCAGTTGGAGTGGTGAGGGGATTGGATTTGCCAGTCTGAGACGCACACGGGTGGAAACATTCGTCCTCGTCTAGGGAGGGAAGTGCACCCCAACCAGGTCCAGTAGCCATGAAGTCTAACGACAGGAGATTGTGGGTTGCAATAAAGCTTCAAAAGAGGGATAGTCTACTGGCTCAAGAGGAAAAACTCCTTATGTAAATGCTGCTGTGAATAGTATGTCGAAAAAATGGTCAGGCCTGTACAAAAATAAAATGCCTGCAAAGTATGTACATATGTTGTAAAGCCAATAAGCAAGCTTGAGTTCCAAAGTCAAATATGTAAGCCTGCAGCTGGATGACTTGACTACACTGGTCTTGCATCCTAGGATAGGTAGCTACACTGGCTACCGTCCATTCTTCTCTTCACCCCCTCCTCTTGAGCTGGTTGCCACTTGAACTTAGAAGGGAATACCCTGCTCCTCGAGGAAAGAGCTGTTGGATTAGGGAATCATTGGGTTGTCATTCTGGAGAAGTCAGTTCCTTTGTCATTTCAGTTGGGGAGAGCCACCATTACTTACACTGTACAAGTCAGCTTCATAGTTATAAGGGTTTGCGTATGATGTAGACCAGTTCTGACCAGGCTATTGAGGTGGGTTGAACCGAGTTCTGTGGTTCTCGAAGGCTGTTGTGTTTTAAAACTGGTTCCCGACTAGGTTCCACACACATCTACACCCAAGGCCTGACAGGAGCTCCAAATTCAGATTTTATAAAGACATGCATTGCACTGAAAGCACCCCTATTCACTCTATCCTTCTTTAATTCTCCTTTTTATTTTCTTTATTCTTTTTGTACTTATTGCATAAGTATTTGCTAGGGACTAGCAAAGGCAAGTATAGGGGGGTGAAGAATCTCCATTTCATCACCTTTATTCTATCATTTTGGCCTCAAAAACCCTAGCAAATGCATGTAAATAGCATTAATTTGTACATAATAGCATTCATGATTCATCGTATTAATTATACATTAAATAAGGTTTTAAATGCCAAAATTATAGAATAAAGAGAAGAAAAGAAAAAGGAATAAAATATTGCAGATATTTTATGACCCGAACCCCGAGACCAAGGCCAACATGGAATTGGTCGACAAGGAATAAAGTAGGGGGAGATAAGGGCCAGCAATACAATAAATACCCCATTCATTCATGTATTTATTTAGGTATTTTTGACACCTATTTTGTATATATTTATTCATTCATCAAATAAAGAAACTTTGTACATAAAAGTTGTAGATAATAATGTAAATAAAAATACAAAATTGAGTTTGTGTAAAAATAATACTCAGTGTACATTTTATACACAGAATAAAAAGCCAAAATCTCAACTTCACAGACCCATATCTTGCCAATAAAAATTCCAAATTACCCAAACTCACCTTTAATTGTATATAGCTTTCCAAGAACTATTTAATAAAATTGGTTTCATAATTTTTGGAGTCCATCTGTAAAAGTTAGGTTTTTGGGCTTCATTGTGCAACATGCCTGATTAAAATATTCAATTTATTCAGTATTCATTATTTTTACAAAATTATATTTTTAGAATTCTGTAAATAATGCATTCAATACATATACATATTAAAATTAAAAGAAAACCAAAAAGAATGTGTAAAATAAAATAAACTTATGTAATGCATAGGCAAAATACCTATGTTGAGTATATAAATAAATAAAAGGGGATTTAATTATTCTATCCTTTATTCATCTATATTTTTATAATAATATAAATATTACATATAACTTATTAAAAATGCAAATTCAAAATAAAAACCAAGAAAATACATTAAATAAATAAAGTATATATAATATATAGGTAAAAGACCTATAAGTATACCTACATATACATATACCTATTTATTTAAATATGAAAATAAACTCATAAAAATTAAATAAAAATACCCTCACACTCACAAAAATAAATGATAAATTTATAAAATAAGACAATAAAATAATAAAATAAAATAAACAAATTAAAAATAAAATACATAAAATACATGTAAATACATGCATATACACATTATTAAAATAAAACTATAATAAGACACTTCAAAAAAATTACATAAAAATCATAAATAAATACTACATTAAATAATACACATTTTTTATTTCATAAGAAAACTCTAATAAAATCATTTATTATGTTAAATAAATCATTTTAAACTAAGGTTTCCTATTTTGTCTTCTAGCGTCCGATGTGGACCAATGGGGCGCCAGCCTTTGTTGACTCCCCGGTCAACTGTCCCATCCGGGACCTGGTGTCTCAGAAGTGTCTTTTCCCCGATTTTCTTCCCTTTTTTACGGGCATCTCGTCCATCGATCGCGCTCGCGTTCTTCACAAGAAGTCATCTCTGATGATCACTGATCCCCACCGATATCTTAGATCAACACGATATACATTAGATTACTCAATAAACGCCGGTCAATAAGGGTCCAGGCCATTGTTTATAAATAAGAAGCTTCGCCCCCTCCTCAAATTTGGCTAATTTAATCCACCCAAAAGCCTTGATTTCGATCCTGGGAGGTTCCTCGTGACAGGGGGAGCATCGCAGCGACTTGAATCGGCCGGAGGAGGGAAAGTTTTGACGCGGCGGAGCTCCGGCGTCCGTCCTGCTCCCTGGTGGCCCCCCACGTATAAGAGCTACCCTTTATTGCATTTTAGGTAGATTTTAGTGTTAGCTTTTCATTCCTGTTCTTAGTTTAGTCTTTAGTGAATTAGCGTAACTTAAAATCGAAAAATCGAAGTTCGCCGGAGATCCGCTCCGACGACTTCTTCACCGTGATCTCGACCGTTTCCGACCGCCACGTTCATCCCACTTCGTTCCCCATCACGTTCTCCATCTATCTCTCATCTTTGTTCAACCAAGGACCTCTGGTCTTTGCGAATCGGAGCTCTACCTCCGCATATCGCCAGAGCTCCTCCGCCCAACCGCATTTTGCGCCAGAGCTTCAAAACCCGGGGTCGAGGAGATAGCCCTCGTTTCCCCGGTTCTTCCAGTGCAGGTCAGAAGACGAAAGGAGCCCATTTGGGCTCGATTGGAATCAGGAAGAGGCTCCTGGAGGTCTCGACCTTCATCGACCTCGTCCGTGCTCCTTGGACCTCTAGGATCCATGAGAAGACCGCCGGCAGACGCGGAAAGCCTCCAACTACGAGAAGAGCATCCCAGATGCGAAGAAGGAGCCCGGAGGAGCCCACGCTCCACGATCGAAGCTCGCCGGGGGCGAGTTGCTTCCCTGTTTCTCCATACACCTTCCTCGCCGTCCGATCAGGAGGAGCGTCCTAGATTGAACGAGAGCCGTCCGATGAAGCCCTGCACCAACCGTCAGATCCGCGAGGCGCATCTAATCTCAGCCCTTCATCGGCGAACCGGTACCCGCCGTCGGATGTGCGACGCGTGTCCAAGTGAAGCCTTCATCGCCGTCTGTCAGCGCCTAAATAAGGGGTAAATTTCTCATTTAGCCCCGGTTGTTTTGTATTTATTGTTTAACCCTATAAATAAAAGTTGTAGTTTATTTTATCGTGTAAGTTTTGCATGGACCCCCCTGTATCTTCATGAAATTGCTATGAGGTCCAGTCCACGTCACCTCACGTGTACCCCCACGTGAGGTGGCTAAATTGCACAAGCACCCTTGTATGTCTGTATATTTGCCTTTAGTTCATAAAATAAAAATTCAAGTGTAATATTTTTGTGAAAAATTGCATCAAAACCCCTGGACTTTCTGAAATTGCTTTCTGATCCCTGTGGGTGCGGATCACGTGTAGTCCCACGTGCTGGGTATTTTGCGCTGGGGTCCCTAGCAGATTTGTATTTCACTTTAGCCCTTAAACTTGCAAGCCACGTGTTATATTTTTGATGTTTTTGCACAGAAGCCCCTGACTTTATTTTTATTTGCAAAAATGCCCCTGTCAGGCCATATATTTTTGTATGCTTTGTCTATTTATTTCATGCCTCTTATTAACTTGAAAATTTTTGCAAAAACGGATATAAGCTCCTGTTATCTTGCTCTTACACGTCATATTTTTAGTTTTTAATTTTGTTGCATTTTTGCATTTATTAAAAATCAAAAACATGCATTTTATTTACTGTCTAGCTTATAAAATACCAAAAAATAGTAAAACACCTCGAAAATTTCCATAAAAATTAACTATGGTCTATTTTATCATAGTTAAGTGTCTATCCAAAAATCATTAAAAATCTCAAAAGAAAAACCTTAAAAATTCAAAAATACTCAAAAACTTCTAAAAAATATAAAAAATTCTAGAAAACCCCAAAAATTGCAAACTCAAGTTCTGTAGTTTCTATATTTTAACCTCTTTACTTTAAAAATGGTTTGGAAAAATTTTGTGACTGTGTGATATTTTTAATTACCATTTTACCCCCAGCCAGTAGCTACTCCACTGTTTTGCTTTATTTCAGTATTTAAAAAATACCAAAAATCTGTTGAAAAATGCCCAAAAATCACAAAAACAGTAGAAAATCATGAAAATACCAAAAAGACTTTATTTCTGAAGTTTTGACTATTTTTGTATATTTTTATAAATATTATATGACCCTTCTCCCTACATTGTATATCTATTGCCATATTGAAAAGAAAAGAAAGAAAATATATATATATATACATATAGTATATAAATTTATATATATATCTGTATATTTGTGTATAAAAATCTAAAATTAAAATTAAAAAAATGTATATATATATATATATATATTAATATATATATATATTCTATCTGTACATTCGTGTATTCTATTCTCTATATATCTATATTGTATAAATTATATATATGTATATGTATACTAATATATAATATTAACTAATATATATATATCTTAATTAAAAAAACTAAAAAGAAAAACCCACAAAAATAGGCTTCATACAAGGATGACTCTGTGGTACATTCACATCATAGGCTACTGCATTTTTGTATTGCTCTCTGTGGTTCGACCTCTACATGCTTGTTCACTATGCATTTTGTGGTAGAGTTAAATGTTAATTCACAATTTTGGGACTCAATTGATTTATTCTTTTATGTGGGTTAATTGCTGATTAACCGATGTTCTGTGAGCGGTCGCCTCAGCGACAATATATTTTGACCCTCGCAAAATGACAATTATTAGGCAGTGCACCTACGCGGGAGGCGCGATGATGGCGAGGAGGGGGCGGTCGGCTATGTGGCCGCTGGGAACGGCGACGCGCAGTCGCTGCCTGGGCGATGACAGGATGCGAGAAGCGACGGAGGGGGCGGCCGCGAGCAGCGGAGGAGGGCGCGAATCGGAGGCGCTGGCGGTTGGAGGGGTGGCACGTCGGTAGAGTACGGAGGCTAGGGGAAGCACGAGTCGCTCTGTGCGGCGGTTGGAGAGCCGCTGGGGCGGCAGGCGACGTCGGAGGTGGCGAGGGGCGGCAGGCAGCGCCGCTGCCTGTGGAAGAAGGGGGAGGGGCGGTGCAACGCTGCAGCTGTTTTTTTATTATTATTATTTGTAATAAAGGTTTTTAAATGTTTTTCTATTTTTTCCATTTTCTTAAAGTAGGAAACAAATATGTATAAAAAAGGGGTAGAAATGATAAATGGATGACGAAGAAGAGTAAGATGGCGGTGATGGTGATAGTAATGATGATGGGGATTATATGAAATGTGATGTTCTAAAAAATGCAGAGATAAAAAATGATGACGAGATGAAGGGAAAATACCAACGATGGAGATGGTCGCCTATGATGTGCTCACGAGAGAATGATCTTCGCTCGAATCACCGACGAGCGATGAGCTCGAGCAGTGCACGGATGCAGTTGCGATATTGGCTAAGAAGCCAATGGATCTCACTGGATAGAGGGATGTCATCGCTCGACCGCGGTTGTGTTGCTATCACCGATTCAACTCTAGGAACTATGCTCTCCTCACATAAAGATGGATCAAGTACAAATTGAGGAAGATGTGATGTATAAAAAGAGATAAAAAATGGAGGTTAGAATGGAGGTGGAGTGGAATGGAGGTTATTAAGATGGTGGAGTTGAATTGGAAGTTAGAAAAAATGGTGGAATAATGAAGTTGAATGGTGGTTAAGGTAGAGAATGGAAATTAAATAATAAAATAAATAATAAGATAAAGTAGGATACTAAAATACAACAAAAAATAAAGAAGAAAAATAGTGGAGAATTTACAAATGAAGACATACAACATGTACATTTCTTTGTTAGCTTTTCTAATTTATATTTTTTATCTTTTTAATAAGAGATATTTACAACAGAAAAATACACTAAAATACTGGAATCAAAATACAACACAACAATGATTTTTTGGATTTTTTTAGTAATTAAGAAAGATAAAATAAAAAAATGAAGAAAGAATGAATATATACATAATATACAATGTACATCTAGGTCCCAAAACCCAACATTTACAAATGAGCTCCGATTTTAATGAAACCACTTCTTTTGGATAGATAATTTTCTAACTTGAACATACTTTAAAAGTGAGTTTGGTGAATTTGGAGTTCATACGGAGTGCGAATTTGGCCAGAAAGTTGGACTTTATGGCCTTTTCTCTTTGGGATCTAGGAGCATTTGTTTGAGTTGAAATTTATTTTGTATTTTTGTACTTTTATATTCATTGTTATGAATAAGTTAGAGAAAGAATTAACCAAAAAGGAGTTGAAATGAAATTATTAAAAAATACATGAAGTTTTGGGTTATTACAGGTGAAAAACTCCTTTAATTTTGCGGCTTTTTATTGTTAAATTATTTTGTACAATCTAATATACATTAATTAGTGTGTTTTATTTACAAGAGTTATTTTGTAAAATTTAGTGAATTTATATACATTTATTTGAGATTTTTTTTGGGATTTTGCTAAGATCAAGATATTGAGATGATGAATCGTGGATTCATCAATAACACACGTAGAAAGCACATGGCACAAGTTGCAAAACGTCCGCTTAAATAACGCACATGCTCAATATATTACGCATAGCAGTTGATGAATCCACGATTCATTGCCTTTATTCTTTTATTTTAGCTTCAATTTCTTAGTCAAACATCTGTAAATACCCATTAATTACATAAAATTACCATTTTGCATGCATTTGTTAAATTTGCATTTTTAACACTTTTTGTACAAAATAAAAGAATAAAGAAGAAAAGAAAAAGAAAGAAGGTATTTATGCAATAAATACAAACTGACCCGAACCCCGAGAGAAGGAAAGACTTGACCTGATCGACCAGGAATAAAGTAGGGGGAGATAGGGTCTTCTGTCAAAAATCCAAAAATAATTTGTACATAAATTCCCTGTATATTTGTATAAAACTTGTACTATTTTATTCGTACATAATTTGACCTCAAATTAATTATTTTTATAAACAAAAGTTGTAAATAAAAATATTTTGTAAGTAATAAAAATAAGTGTAAAATAAAATAATGTACATATTACTAATAATCACCCTCAGATAAAGCCACAATGCGATCATTGAAATACCAATTCTGGCTCCATACGAACTCAAATTGAACCAAACTTTCTTCCATTATACTCTAAATTAAATTACCTTTCAAATGGTGTGTTCTCATAATTTTTGGAGTTACGATTAAAAAGTCAGTTTTCTGGGGTATTTTGTGCAGTTTCCCATATACATGTTATATATATTTGATTCATATTTATTTTTACATAATGTAATTATTATTGTAAAGATTAATTTCATTAAAAATAAAAACAAAAAAATATAAATAATAAAATTAAAAAAATGTGTTGTATAAATAATTTCCTTATGTGTACATGTGTATAATGTATTATAATGTATTATATGAACATAATATTTGAATACGACTAACTTCCTTATATAAAAATCATCAAAAAAATATATCACATTAATTAATTAATTTAATTACGAAAATTGTATTTAGATTAATTATTTAATTCATTATTTGATTTTATAACATACCATGTATATTAGATTTGATTTTATACTTTTAATGGCCACCATTAAGGTGGTTAATTGATTTTCATAAATTATTTTATTTATTTAATTAATTTAAATCCGAAATTCGCAATTTATTTATTTATTTATTTATTTATTTTATTAATTAACAACTAAACACCTTCCTTAAGTGTAAATATATTCCATTTTTTTTGTCTCTTTTTAATGGGATCCTCCTCCCTCATTTCTCTTTGATTAATCTTTGGTGGAGAGGAGCCCGATTTCCGAGCACAGTCTTGTTGAAGAAGGGTGCCTAACCTCCGAGCCGTCCGGTGACAGCGCTTCGGTCCTTGTCGAGGCCATCATGGTATTTCCGAACCCAAGGTGAGATCCATTTATTTCCCGTTTTTCCCAGGTAGAATCGTAGTTTAATTTTTACGTAGATCTTATTAATCTTTAGATCGTAGAATCACAAATTCCATCACACTTTACTCCGCGTCCGACACCGAAATTTCCACCTCATTTCGTGTTCCTCTCATTTCCACATTCTACCTCACACAATCTTCCATCTGCGGTCACGCACGGTGACAGAAGTCACAGATCTATCTCCCATCTCGCGGATCCGAATCCATTCACTTCTCCGATTTTATTGTGTATAAATAAAAAAATTACATAAAATTGTTCTTCTTGTTTATCTCATAATTATTTTTTGCAGGAGGAATTTAAAAAAAAACTTCTTTTCTCTCTAACCTTTGTTTTGCAGGAATAAAGCAAAATAAAAAAATATAATTGTTCTTCATTTTTCTCTAACAATTTATTTTGCAGGATCATTAAAAAATATAAAACAAATAAAAAATATAATAAAAATTGTGTGTTCTTAATGCTGTTTACATCTCCTTCATCTCTAAAAAATAAAAAAAGATTTTTATCTCTGCTGTCTACAACAACAAACAAAAAAAACAAAAAAAAAACAGATATGCCGTTCGCGGTCACGCCGCCCTCGCCCAGAACCGCGCCGACCTCTGCCCGCAGGACCACCGGCGCACCCTCCGCGTCTCCAGTTGTGCCCGCACCACCTCTTCCCCCACGACAGACCTCCACCATCTCCGCGACCTCGCGCGCGTCCTGGCCTCCTTCCTCCGCCGCCTCGGGCCGCGCGCAGCGCCTGCGATTGCTCCATCCCGTCCAGGCCGGCGGCGCCCCCATCCGTGCCCCCCGCCCGATCAGCCGCTGAAGCCGCCTTCGCCCGCATCACGCCCCCGCGCGCCGCCTTAGAAACCACCTCGCGCAGGGGTCGACCTCGAACGGCCCCCAGTCCGCTCCCTCCATCTCCGCCTCGCCGCGGCAGCCACCCACTCGGCCCTTGCCCTCCTGCTTGCTTGAAGGAGAAGAGAGTGAGGGGCGGCGGTCGTGCCCCATGTGCCCTCCTGTGTTGGAGTTGGATACGTAGGAATCTCAAGAAGGAAGCAGCCCTAGGGCAATCTTTAAAATAAAAAAAATCTTTTGAGAAATTGCGACAAAAGTCCTGGGAAGTTCAGATATTTGCAAAGAGACCCCACCAGAAACTCAAGTCACATGCATCACATGCACCTTGTGGGTAAACTGCGACATTTATCTTTATTCTAATTATTGTTCTACTGCAGTTCAGAACTTTTAAGAAAATTACGTTTCAGTCCCTGCATTCTCAGACTTGAACTTTGCATGTTCTTCTTGATGAAATAAATGTTTTATGAGTCGAAAAATTTTCTAAAAATTCTTGTATGCTCCTACTATGTCTTTTCACATTGTATAAATTTTTCATCATTTTTTATTGTCACTTAATAAATTTAGAATAATCATAAACAATAACTTTTTGTCTGTCCAGAATTTGAAAATTCATAAATATTCGACAAATTGCTTAAAAATTCCAATAAATTAGTGTAGTTGTATTTTAGTGTCATTTAATTTCTATCAAATTTTCATGCATTAACTTATTACAAAACTTAAAAAATTTGCAAACTAAGAAAAAACTTAAAAAATTTGTAGAAAATTCTAGAAAAATCCAAAAATAGCGATTTCAGTTTCTGATTGTAGATATTTCTTGCTAGTTTATGATAAAAATAATCTTTAGGAATTTGACATTTAAAGGATTTTTAATTTGCAAAATACTCCTGCATGTTCACTGTTTGCTTTGTTTTGCACTGTTTGCTTTTTATAAAATCACAAAAAAATCAAAAAATTACAGGAAAAATTACCAAAAATATTTTAAAATATGTAAAATACAAAAAAAAATTCTTTTTAATTTCTTGAGCATTTTTGGTCATTTTGAAAAATACAAAAAATATTGTGTGTGTGTGTGTGTTTGTGTGTTTTTTATCACTTGTACTCTTTTGTGCCTTATTTGAAAAAAAATTCAAAAAAACCACTAAAAATGAGTTCTGAAAAATTGACTGCATAGTTTTTAAATCATGCTCCTTGTGTTCGACCCTGATCGCTATACCAGGTAAAAAGAATAGCGAAAACCGCTTACATTCTTTGATTGTTTTATATTCTCTTAAGTGGTTTAAAATACATTTTTTTCTCATTGACCGCGCTTGGTGATTTGGGTCACAACGACCATTGTTAATTACATACTTAACCCGAGTCGTCAGGCGCGTCATCAGAATGACGCCGTTGCCGGGAAGCACGTCTTTGTAGTCATTTTTCAATTTTGTGATATTTATCTCTTTATATTATAACTGTATTCTGACCTTCTCTTGTTTGTTTTTTGTGCGAGGAACCGCTTGGAGTTTTCTTGGATTATTTTTAGGAGAACTTGCACAGGAGGAAGAGCAGGAGAGGAGAAGAAGACAGTCTTAATATTTTAGAGAACATTTCTTGAGATTTTTGTATTAACTTAGACTCTTAGACTTGTGGACTTGGACATTCTCCGGGGTCTGTTTCGCCAAGTGACAGTGCACTTGGGGGACCTCACCGTTGTTTTCCATGTTTTTGATTTCACGCCATAACTTTCTACTTGGTTCTCGCGATTTTAGCCCCTAGACGTAGGAATTTTGATTGATTGTGACGTAAATTTCTAAGGCCCACCGCCTAATAGAATATCTGTTCCTATAGAACGTAATTGGACCTTGGATAAAAATTAATCGAAAAAGTTAGTTTAATTGAATCTGAGACCACGTGCTGTGAGGAGTTACATACAGCGCTGGCAGGACCTGTTGTGGCGGGCACCGAGTGACTCCCAAGATCGGACTCCGGACTCGATTCGGTTAGCTAACTATTGTTCTTCACGATCAATAGAAGTTACTTGTCTAAGGTTGATTTCCACGTGTATCATTTAGCTAGTTTACTTTCAGTATTTAAATTTTATGCGCGGATCATATTGCATGTAGAGTGCTGGAGTAAGGTACGCATTTTCTATCTCTGCATGCATCATTGTGTTTGACTGTGCATTGGCTTTTTCGACTTCCTCCCCCTGTTTTCGATTCAAATTAATCAAATAGGAAATTGGGAAGCTCGTTAGGCGTTATTTTTCTGAAAAAATAAAAAAAATAAAAAATAAAAATAATTGGTTTGCGTTTTTAATTGCTCACGTACACACTAAGGAGTAGTGCCCAAATCCTATTTAAGCCTCCTAAGTGTTTGTACAACTTTTATTGATCACCTAACTCTTAAAACTGAAAAGATAAAGACCGAACTCTCACGATCAGATTTGTGTTGAGTTGGTGAGCTTGGGGTTTGCATTGTGTTTGAATGTCTTTGGTGTAAGTCAGTTACGGTCATCTTTTATAGATCATTAGCAGTCACTTTCTATCTCTGATCCTCCCATCTCTCCCACCCTCCCTCCCTTTATTCTTTCCTACCTTCATGATGGGTCACACTCCATTCCAGCTGGATTTTGCGGCTTATTCATTTCATTCCCATCATGTCCGCCCACTCTCTTGGGAGGTCGAAACTCTGTCCGATTTTCCATCTTCTGCCTACCCACCCTCCCATTCGGGACATGCTGTGAGTGACGCCCGACGATACCAGATTGACCAGATACAAAACCCGAGTGTTCACCTTGCTGAGATGAGAGTGCATTCCATAGGAGATCAAATGGGGCAATTGCATGCTTTAGATGACTTTAATCCTGAGATGATGGACGAGTACACCGATCAAGAAGCGCACTCCGCTTCTACATTGAGCCCCTTCTTTCTGGATTTAGAGTTCATTGATCTACTGTCAAAATTTTCAGGGGAAGTGCACGAGGAACCGTATTTACATATCGATGAGTTTGAGGATTTTTGTGAATCACGATCATATTCTGATATCACTTCGGAGAACCTGATGCTGATTACCTTCCTATTTACACTTCATAGTAGAGCCAAGAGTTGGCACAGACGATTGGGAAGGAAGATTGCTACGTGGGGAGATTTACGATCGTTATTTTTGCAGAGATTTTACCCCCAGCGTAGAGCTGATATGATGCGGTCTTATATTCGTGATTTTTCAGTTGAACCTGAGGAACCCACATCTCAGCCATCTTTTGAGTCATTCCAGTATCCATACACAATTGAGTCAACATCTGTTCTTCAGAAGATCTTCTCAGATTCGGAGATATACTTGGATTTATCTCAGTAGAGAGAGTTTGATGAGGGACCGATTTTTGATTTGAAAGACCTTGATAGTCCCATATTTGAGTCTTGTGTCCTCCCATTTGATGAGGTCGATACATTTTTAGAGGACAAGATATTTGACAGCATAGATCCCAAGTACCCTGATGATTCAACATTACTCCCCGAGGGTTATCTGCGGGAGGATGCCACAGACCTTGTGTACTCGGTTTTTACTTTCTAGGAGTGCATCCGATCTGTTGGATCACGAGACCGAGTACTTTGATGTTTCTGATAATGAGTTTGAGGTTTCTCTCCTCGACGACCCTCGCGAGGATAACCCGATCTTTGAGGTATTCGATGATTTCACTGATTTTTCTACATTATATACATCGGATATCAGCCTATATAGTGAGTCTCCTGATCTTGATCTTCCTTATCTATTCGAGACTATGATTAACGTGGAGGATTCCCTGACAGATCCTTCCTTCTCCACATTCGAATTCTTCGGCTCCATCCATTCACTCCATACAGATCTTGAGCCGACGATTTCTTTTGTGCTACCAGAGCCTGATTTCATCTGCCCATATCTTTACCCGATAGCAGACACCCGCCTGATTGATTACCTGGGTGTCCCTATTTCTTCTGTTGAGTTCGTTGTTGTTCTCTCACCGATACTGCAACGATAGTACGGTATTCGCATTACAGATGCCTTCCTGAACCTTGATACAACGTTGTCCTAACCTTTGCGCCCAGCTAGGAGCGTAAACTCTAGCGCTTGTTGAGAGGCACCTCAACATCGTTCACATCTGTATAGATCCATCTGTCCATATCATACATTCTTTCTCACACCCCATATTCATCTCATGATCATTCCATACTTAGGGTATACTTTACCCTAAGTACGGGGGGGTGTCAGACCTGTGATTATTCTTTTGATTCTTTTTACCTCTGTTTTGCTGCCTATACTTAGGGATATTTTACCCTAAGTATGGGGGGGTAAACCCAGTACATTCTACTCCTCGGTTTTCCCCTTGTGTACAGTCTTCTATACTTAGGATTACTTGATCCTAAGTATAGGGGGATCACTGACTTCTATTGATTATATTCTTTTATTCGTCGTTGTAGTATACTATTCTTTTCACTTTTCTATACTTAGCACGAGTTATGTCTTTCTTTCCAGCTCTTTGATCACTATGAGGACATAGTTCGAGCTAAGTATAGGGGGTATCGTATATATTATATATACTTTAGCCATAACTCGTACTTTCATATTTTTAATATGGCTAATATACTGTGTGAATAGTGGTAAAAAAGAAACCTAAAAAAAGGGATGCGGAAATTTCCTCAAAATTTTTTCTTGTACATACTGATTAATAAGTCAGGTTAAATATTTTGAAAAATATTTTGAAAGTAGTTTGAAAATTTATTTGAAAAATCTTTTGAAAACTATTTGTGAGCTTAATTCTTTGAGTCCATAAGACTATGTTCACATGTCATCTTGATGAGTCTATGTAGAATATTTAACAACACACGCATGATTCTTTCAGACCGTGGCTTACCTTGGACAATGCACTTTACACGTAGCTCTTCATGGAGGAGGTAGTGAGGGGGCATAATCTTTTGGCTTGGGGTAGCATACGAAGGTAGTACATCTAGGCGGAACCTCTCATCCTCCTCTAGGGAGGAAAGTGCGTCTCAACCTGATTTGGTGATGTTGAGGTCTAAAGACAGGAGCTGTGTGGTTGCAATAATGCTTCAAAAGAGGGATAGTCTACTGGCTCAAGAGGAAAAACTCATTATGTACATGCTGCACCTTGTATATATTTTCAAAAAAAAAGAAAAAAAAATGCAAAATCTCCAAAAGTGGACAGGCCTGATTGAAAAGTAAAATGCCTGCTGGAGTGTATATACAAGTGGAAAAAAATAAGAGCTTCAAAGTCAAATATTTGTGAGCTTGCAGCGGGAGACATGGCTACACTGGTCATGCACCCAAGGATAGGTAACTACACTGGTTACCGTCCATTCTCTTTTCCATCCCCTCTTCTTGAGTTGGTTGTACTTGAACTTAGAAGGGAATATCCCCGCTCCTCGAGGAAAGAGTTGCTAGACCGGGGGATTAGAGTTACCTTGTTGAGAGAGGTTGTTTCTTTGTTACTTCTGAGATGAGGAGCTATATATCACTTACAACGTACAAGTAAGAATTCATAGTCATAAGAATTTGTGTATGTAGACTTATTCTGATCTGACTATTGAGGAGACCTGAATAGGAGTCTTGTGGAACTTAGAGGTTGTTAGGTTTTAAATCCATATCCAAATAAGGTTCCGACATACTAATAATCCAAAGGTCCGACAGAGCTCCAGACTACATTTTTATGAAGATAAGTTTAAAAGTCAACATTATTCTAACTTCTTTCCTTTTTCTTTTCTTTATTTTTGTTTTCACTTATTTTCCAAATAAGTGTTTGCTAAGGGATTAGCAAAGGTAAAGTATAGGGGAATGATGAATCCACGATTCATCGCCTTTATTCTTTTATTTTAGCTTCATTTTCTTAGTCAAACACCTGCAAATACCCATTAATTGCGTAAAATTACCATTTTGCATGTATTTGTTAAAATTGCATTTTTAACACTTTTGTACAAAATAAAAGAATAAAGAAGAAAAGAAAAAGAAAGGAGGTATTTATGCAATAAATACAGACTGACCCGAACCCCGAGAGAAGGTCAAGACTTGACCTGATCGACCAGGAATAAAGTAGGGGGAGGTAGGGTCTTCTGTCAAAAATCCAAAAATAATTTGTACATAAATTCCCTGTATATTTATATAAAACTTGTACTATTTTATTTATACATAATTTGACCTCAAATTAATTATTTTTATAAACAAAAGTTGTAAATAAAAATATTTGTAAATAATAAAAATAAGTGTAAAATAAAATAATGTACATATTATTAATAATCACCCTCAGATAAAGCCACAATGTGATCATTGAAATACCAATTCTGGCTCCATACAAACTCAAATTGAACCAAACTCACTTCCATTATACTCTAAATTAAATTATCTTTCAAATGGTTGTGATTTCATAATTTTTGGAGTTACGATTAAAAGTTGGTTTTCTGGGGTGTTTTGTGCAGTTTTCCCATATACTTGTTGTATATATTTGATTCATATTTAGTTTTACATAATGTAATTATTATTGTAAAGATTAATTTCATTAAAAATAAAAACAAAAAAATATAAATAATAAAATTAAAAAATGTGTTGTATAAATTATTTCCTTATGTGTACATGTGTATAATGTATTATATGAACATAATATTTGAATACGACTAACTTCCTTATATAAAAATCATCAAAAAAATAAAATATCTCACATTAATTAATTAATTTAATTTAATTAGAAAATTGTATTTAGATTAATTATTTAATTCATTATTTGATTTTATAACATACCATGTATATTAGATTTGATTTTATACCTTTAATAGCCACCATTAAGGTGGTTAATTGATTTCCATAAATTACTTTATTTATTTAATTTATTTAAATCCGAAATTCGCAATTTATTTATTTATTTATTTATTTATTTTATTAGTTAACAACTAAACACCTTCCTTAAGTGTGAAGTCCTTCCATTTTTTATTTTTGTCTCTTTTTAATGGGATCCTCCTCCCTCATTTCTCTTTGATCAATCTTTGGTGGAGAGGAGCCCGATCTCCGAGCACATTCTTGTTGAAGAAGGGTGCCTAACCTCCGAGCCGTCCGGTGACAGCGCTTCGGCCCTTGTCGAGTCCATCATGGCATTTCCGAACCCAAGGTGAGATCCATTTATTTCCCATTTTTCCTAAGTAGAATCGTAGTTTAATTTTTACGTAGATCTTATTAATCTTTAAATCGTAAAATCACAAATTCCATCACACTTTACTCCGCGTCCGACACCGAAATTTCCACCTCATTTCGTGTTCCTCTCATTTCCACATTCTACTTCACACAATCTTCCACCTCCGGTCACGCACGGTGACCGAAGTCACGGATCTATCTCCCATCTCGCGGATCCGAATCCATTCACTTCTCCGATTTTATTGTGTATAAATAAAAAATTACATAAAATTGTTCTTCCTGTTTATCTCATAAATTTTTTTGCAGGAGGAATTTAAAAAAATTCTATTTTCTCTCTAACCTTTGTTTTGCAGGAATAAAGCAAAATAAAAAAATATAGTTGTTCTTCAATAATTTGTTTTGCAGGATCATTAAAAAATATAAAAAAATAAAAAATATAATAAAAAAATTGTGTTCTTAGTTCTGTTTACATCTCCTTCATCTCTAAAATATAAAAAAAGATTTTTATCTCTGCTGTCTACAACAACAAACAAAAAAAACAAAAAAAATAGATCTGCCTTTCGCGGTCACGCCGCCCTCGCCCAGAACTGCGCCGACCTCCGCCCGCAGGACAACCGGTGCACCCTCCGCGTCTCCAGCTGTACCCGCACCGCCTCTTCCCCCACGGCAGACCTCCACCATCTCCGCGACCTCGCGCGCGTCCCGGCCTCCTTCCTCCGCCGCCTCGGGCCGCGCGCAGCTCCTGCGTCTGCTCCATCCCGTCCAGGCCGGCGGCGCCCCCATCCGTGCCCCCCGCCCGATCAGCCGCTGCAGCCGCCTTCGCCCGCGTCACGCCCCCGCGCGCCGCCTTAGAATCCACCTCGCGCGGGGGTCGACCTTCCTGTGTTGGAGTTGGATACGAAGGAATCTCAAGAAGGAAGCAGCCCTAGGGCAATCTTTAAAATAAAAAAAAAATCTTTTGAGAAATTGCGACAAAAGTCCTGGGAAGTTCAGATATTTGCAAAGAGTCCCCACTAGAAACTCAAGTCACATGCATCACATGCACCTTGTGGGTAAACTGCGACATTTATCTTTATTCTAATTATTATTCTACTGCAGTTTAAAACTTTTAAGAAAATTACATTTCAGTCCCTACATTCTAAGACTTGAACTTTGCATGTTCTTCTTGATGAAATAAATGTTTTATGAGTCGAAACATTTTGTGAAAATTCTTGTATGATCCTGCTATGTCTTTTCACATTGTATAAATTTTTTATCATTTTTATTATCATTTAATAAATTTAAAAAAATCATAAACAATAACTTTTTGTCTGTCCAGAATTTGAAAATTCATAAAAATTCGACAAATTGCTTAAAAATTCCAAAAAATTAGTGTAGGTGTATTTTAGTGTCATTTAATTTCTGTCAAATTTTCATGCATTAACTCATTACAAAACTCAAAAAATTTGCAAACTACGAAAAATCTTAAAAATTTGTAGAAAATTCTAGAAAAATCCAAAAATAGCGATTTCAGTTTCTGATTGTAGATATTTTTTGCTAGTTTATGCTAAAAATAATCTTCAGGAATTTTGAGCACTTAAAGGATTTTTAATTTGCAAAATACTCCTGTCTGTTCATTGTTTGCTTTGTTTTGCACTGTTTGATTTTTATAAAATCACAAAAAAATCAGAAAATTACAGAAAAATTACAAAAATAATTTAAAATTTATAAAACACAAAAACATTTTCTTTTTAATTTCCTGAGTATTTTTGGTCATTTTGAAAAATACAAAAAAATATGGTGTGTGTGTGTGTTTTTATCACTTGTACTCTTTTGTGCCTTATTTGAAAAATAAAAAAAAATAAAAATTCAAAAAAACCACTAAAAATGAGTTCTGAAAATTGTCTGCATAGTTTTTAAATCGTGCTCCTTGTGTTCGACCATGGTCGCTATACTAGGTAAAAAGAATAGCGAAAACTGCTTACATTCTTTGATTGTTTTATATTCTCTTAAGTGGTTTAAAATACAAATTTGTCTCGTTGACCGCGCTTGGTGATTTGGGTCACAACGACCATTGTTAATTACATACTTAACCCGAGTCGTCAGGCGCGTCATCAGCGGTATATTGCAAATAAGGGAAACCTATCATTCATTGAATAACAACTCTAAATTTTAGGACATATCATGCAACTAACCGAAAAATCATGTGAACATGCATGTGTCTCAGATTCGGAGAGACAAAAATGCAAATACTAAAAAATCGGAGGTCCAAACTGTAAAGTATCTGTGCTACAACTTGATTTTACTGGACTAAAAATTAAATGCTAAACTAAGCGGGGATGGAAGGCAAATATACCATCGCAGGGCATGTGCGGAGCGTGGCGGCTCTGGTGGAGGCGCTAGCGTACGGATCTGATCAACTGTGACACCAGATCTGACGGTCCAGAGAATGTCTTCTACGTGCGGTCGGATATGTCAGATGGCGTCAGATCTAACGGCCGAAAGGCTGCAACGGTCGGTGGCTAGGATGTTATTTGGAGAGAGGAGGCTCATCTGTTGGCTAAGGAAGGCTCTGCAAGAACTCCTCCACGCCGAGCTTCAATCGAGCAGAGGAAGATATCCACCAACCCGATGGAAGATCGAGAAGGTCCAGCAGCTTCGTGAAGATGCGGCGCGTCGGGCTAAGGGGTCCGATGGAGGTGCTCTGCCTGAGCAACTGGAGGCTCGAAATGGGCTCCTTGCATGCTTTAGGACTTGCAAATGGTAGAGTGACTCGAGGGCATTGCTCTGGTCGATTTTATTGTAGATAAAGATAAGGGAAGCATAGGGGAATGGGGTTCGACTTCTGGCGAACGTGGAGGGAGAAGGTCTTGACCTTAATCTTGACCTTAGGGTTGAATCTAAGGGGGGATCATGCTACAAAGAAAGGTGTTTGGCGAAGCGGGGTGTCGATCGAAACAGATAGAGATGGATAACGAGGCTCCGACCAGCTAGTTGGAGCATGTGGACGTGCGACGGAGGAAGATGGAAAGACTGAATCAAAAGTGAAAATGTGGGAGATAGGATGGGTACCTGAAGGTTCAGAGGTACTCCTACCCTTAAGGTGAAGATTGCAGTCGGGGTAATGTCCTCGACCATGATGTGGCACGCAGGGGCTTCACGTGGCGGAGAGGTCCGGCCACGTCCAGCTATGAGCCTCATGGTGACTCCTTGAAGGTCCTAACCCGGTCACTCAAAGGTTGTGACTTCAACAAGGGTGGTTAGGTGGAAACGAGATGCGAGGGACGAGCTGCAGTGCCAGGAAGGAGAAGCAAAGAATTTATAGGCAGCTCAGGGATCCAGAAAGATTGACATAGAGCACGGAACCCTAGAGAAATTCGGATCAGCCGAAGGACCCATGAGGATATAGGATGTACAAGGAATTTCGAGTTCATATCTCGAGGCAAAAGGAGCTCGGAGTCAGGCTGGAAAATTTTGAGAAGAAGCTCCAGTGAACGGAGTTCGACCCGACCTGAGCTAGGAGGGGGTGTTGACCAGAGTCAACAATTCCTCCTTGACTATTCAGAAAAATAGATTTTACAAAATACTTATAAATTCAATAAAAATAATAAATGAATTTAAAATAAAAGGTGTATAAAATGAAAAATGTTTATTATTTTTCAAATTATTTTTCTGTGATTTTTAATTTTTTATGAAACAAATTAGTGTATATACTATATATAATATTATATACAAGTATAGTATACCTATGTATTATGTACAAGTATTTTTTATTTTTACACAAATAACCCAATATTATATTTTATTTATTTACAACATATTTTTAGGAGCGTAAAATAATTTTTATTTTATTTTTACAAATTATTTACAGGTATATAATAAATATGGAATTGTAATACCTATACATGTGTTTTGTACAATTGATGGAAGATTTTATTTTTATTTATTTTTTTAGTTTTATTTGTTTTATATTATTTCTAAGAATATATACAATGGAGTAAAAATAATAATTTAATTTAATTTTGTAAAAAATAGTTATGTACAAATATAGGTAATATGCATAGCACAAAATGAACCCTATCTCTCTCTACTTATTTCATTTTGCGATCAGATCAAGGCTTGACCGTCTCTTGGGGTTTGGGTCACTCATTTTTTATTCTAAATACTTCCTTCCTTTTTCTTTTTCCTTTATTCTTTTATTTTTACACAAAAACACGCTAATTATACAGTAACAAGAGCGTGCAAATTGCTAAGTTATTGCTTTTACAAGTATTTTCGTGATACTTTACCAAGATAAATAACTAAAATAAAAGAACAAAGAGTGAGAATCAGAGATCATCAGAGACATATAGATCAAAGATACTATTTAGCAATAAAAATTCATCATATTTCATTAGGTGTCAGATGAGAAAATTAACTAAGACAATAGATAGATGATGAAATAAGGAACAAAATGACACTGAAATCATGTAGTTTGGAATTAAAATTCTCAAGAAATGAAGTAAATAGTGTAAGGGCATAAATGTAATAAAAATGTGAGGAATAAAAGGATAAATAATCACAAAATAAGTCCCTAAAGGGACCTATTGCAATTTGCAAAAAACAGCGGGGGTCCTCTATAATTTTCCCATTGCATATAGGGACCATAATGTAATTCAGAAAACTTGCAAGGGCATCACTGTAAAATACCCAGGTGCGCACGAAAGGCATGCGCTAGTGGCCAAAGTGTAATTATAAAAACATCCAAGGTCTTTTTACAAATTACTCAGCCCCCACATGCCGTGAACATGAGGGAGCCAGGCTCGGGAGGTGTCGCAGGCTCTGGCACGCATGGTGGGCATCGGTGGCTCAGTATGAGGCTTGGAGGATCCGAGCTAGGAGGCTCTAGTGGGTGCTATGTGGCTCGTTCTCGGTCGTTGGTTGGCCATCACAGGGACGGCACGTGCACTTATCTGCCTGGCGGAGGAGAGGCGTCATATTTGGTGCTCCGACGAGATCGCTAACGCTCTGATGTGCTCCTCTGTGGTATTGGACGCTCTCCTGAGAATCGTGACTACCTAGCGAAGGTAGTTATTCGAAGATGAAGCCGCGAGGGTAGCTGGAGCGAGCTGTCGATGAAGCGTTGCTAGAGTTGGAGAGTGAGACCGACGAGGGGGCTTGAGCTCTGACCATTGTGAGCCTACAGAGGTTAGATGGTAGCTGAGGCGTGAACGTGCAGTGTGTGAGGTATTGTGAGGTGAGTGGAGGTTGTGGGGCGATGGGAGGCGGTGGCCAGGAGCTTCTTCTCTAACGAGATGAAGAAGAACGGGGGTCGAAGTGGGGGTGGTTCTGGAGAAGAGGAAGAGGCGATCCGAGGTTATGGCGAAGGTGAAGGTAGTCTGCCAGAGTCATAGGATGATCGGTGGACAGTGTAAGTAAGTAGAGGTGATGGGAAAATTAAGATAAAAAGTAGAGAAAATATGGAGGAGAAGACCTGGAGGTTGGAGAGGAATACAACAAGTGAATTGGTTTGGGATAAGTGCCTGGGAGGCACTCCGGTCGTCGCCCATCAAGGTCAGCTGGCCTCGGAGCTCATGCCAATGCCGTAGAGGCAGAGCATACATGGCGATTTGCCATGGATTGCACATAGGATCTAGGGGTCATCGCCGCCTTGACAACTGCCCTTCGCTATCACCGGAGGGCAGAGGAAGCTGGGCCTCAGCCCCGTGGTTGGTGGATGACTTGGAAGTACGAAGGGGGCGAAGGTTTTATAGAGGAGGGGGTGGAGGTTTGTTATGGTGGTGGCGGGGTTTTACAACAGCGAATGGAGGAGTTAGATTCTACGATCTGGGGCATTATTGGGTGCGTAAAGAAGACAGGGGTAACGACTATGGAAGAGGAATGTTAGGGAGAGGTGAGGTGACAGGAGAACGGTGGTAAAAATGGAAGGGTGAAGGGATTTAGCAAGATGCTCACTATGATGAGGGACGTTACTGGAGGAAGAAGAAGTCCGGGATGTTGGATCTCACGATGCTACGGTCCAGATGGAGCACTGATGCAGGGAGCGGATTGATGAATCTCATATTCATCACTCTAAATCTCATTTATTAAGCTTAAATCCCTCAAAATCAATAGCATTTCTGTATCTATTCTGCATAATTAGCATTCATGCATGTTTTCATAAGAATTGCATTTTAGCACGAATTTCTGCACAAAATAAGAATTCAAAACTCTCAGCCAAAATTGACCTGTAAATAGCCTAACTTCCCGGATTTTTAACTCATTCATGTGACCCAAAACCACCTCCACTGTCTACATATCACTAACATAAATAAATAAAAAATACAAAAAAAATCACTAACCCGAATAAGTGGACCAAAAACCCAAACCCTAATTTCAGGATTTCCGGACTAAAAACCTCATATCTTCCTCATCCAATATCCGTTTTAATCCTACTCATTTTGAACTAATGTACATTCAATTACCTTCAAAACAAGACCAAGTTCAAGTGAATCGGGGCTCGTATGTGAAAGTTGGATTTTGGGCCTTTTTGTACATTTTGTATTTTAGCGGTTTTTGACCTAATATTCTTTGTACATAATTAACCTATTTTAATTCATTTCTTTTTTATTTATCTTATTTAATGAAAGTTTTATTAAAATGCACAAAAATCTAAATCCAAACCGAGCTTTAAACCAAAGAAACAAATTGAGTCCAAGTCTTCACTAACTACCTGTACAAAGTTGGTCGTTTTCGTGTTTTATTTTATTTCTTCTTTTTATTAATTAATAAAAATCTAAAAAAACTATTAATTTGTAATTATTTATATTTGATTTTATCATATTTTTTCCGGATTTTTATCTGGTTTAAAAATGACATAAAAATTACAAAACCCAAAAATCAAGGTATTCTATGTACATGGGATACCTCAAAAATATCATTGTGTTCATTTGATCGATTTTGGTTTTGATGTCTTCATAAAAGTTGTAGATCTCATCGAGACAAGCAATTTTTATGAAGAAACCTTTTCGATCCGAGGTCGTTTGCTATTTATTTTGTATTTTACAAAGTATTTATATTTTTGGAATTTTGTGGTGCTGACACGTGGCAGCTCCTGGAGCCGCCACGTGCCAGCCATTTTTGGCATTATTTATTACTCGTTTTATATAAAAAAAATTAATTAAAAAATTAAAAATACCCGCACGTGCGAGGCCCGTGCCTCCCAGGCACGCGCCAAGCACGTGCGCCACTCTCTCTCCCTTTGCCCGCCACTTGGCCCCTACTAGGTCGTCCGATCTCGGCCGATAGGACGGCCCGTGACCCATCATCTTCTCCAGGCGCCCCTTCCCAATCGAGCGCCGCCCCGCTCCGCGATTTCCGCAGCGAATCCGCCCCATCTCAGACGCACATCTCGTCCGATCACATCCCTCATCAGATCTTCACCCAATATCGTCAAGTCAATTGAATCGCCATCGACTACAATTTTCCATCTCCGACGACTTACCCCTCTACCAATAAGAGACCCACCGCACCTCCGAGAACGATTATCCACCGATATCAATCATCTTCAAGGTCTCGCCAGTGGTGATAGACCCGGCGAACCTCTTCTCGCGACAAGATCCAAGGCCCAGCCCTCATTGCAGCGGCGACCTCCGCCTTTGCTTCCTAGCTACGGTCCTCCTCCGTTGAGCCTACGCGATCTTCATCGACTTACTGCACCAGCAAACACTTCCGTCTTCCTCACCACCGATAGCTTCACCGGCCCTCAATCATCGTCGAGCCTACGCGTCACAACTCTGCCTTTGACGGTCGGGCACAACTACCAGAGCATCAGTGCCTACAGGCCGGAGCTCAGCCCCGCCAGTCGTGACCGTCGGGCAGTGGGCCCGAGGCCCTCCCCCGTGCAAGGCACGTGACGGGAGGGAACACTTGCATCCAAGCCCTCGGGAATTCCTTGATTTACAAGCTACCCCAGGTTCACGTGCTACGCACGTGATCGTTGGGAAAAATTGCAGAAAACCCATGGTGGTTCACATATTAGCATAGGAGCTCAGCCAACCTAAGGTCACATGCCTGGCACGTGACCTTTGGTAATTTTGCATTAATCCCCCCCAAACTTTCGGTAATTGCATAATAGTCCTTTTTGCATTTTTTATAATTATTTTACCTATTGCAGTTATACCCATGTATTCTTCTATTATTCTGGACCTTTACATTACATTTTTTATTTATTCAAAAATAGCATTGTGTTCCTCAATTAATTCTCTACATTTTGACATATTGTGGATATTTTTGTGATTGATGGTTAATTAATAATTAATTGTTTTGTAGAAAATTGCATATTTTGCTCAATTTGTGCTCTTAAATTTATACTTGATTAACCGTTGCTCTAAAAATTCCCGAAAAATCACATATTATAGAGTTAATTGTGTTTGACATTGTGCCAAAAAAAGAATCTAGTGCATAGTTTGTCCGGTTAAAATCATTTTGCATATTTCAGTATTTGATTTTTAATAGGTATTGAAACTAGTATTTTTGAGGTTTAGGATTTTTCTGAGATCAATCACCTAGTGATAGATCTTAGGTTATTTTGTCCCTTGAAAATAATTCAGTTTTGAATTTATTATAATTAAATATTGAAATTCATTTTATTTGCATTTAAAAATTCATAAAAAAATCATATTGCATCCAAAAAATACAAAAAATATAGTGCATTCATTTCATCATATTTTGCATTGTGGCCAAGTTTCGTATTTTTCGGGCATTGTTTGAGTATAATTTACATTTTAGTCCCTAAAATAGGCCAAAAATTGCATTTTGCATCCTTTATTCCATTAAAAATTCCAAAAAAAGATCTTCTTGAAAACCACGGACGAATTTTGATAGACATAATTCTAGGTTGTTCCTTTGCCTCCTTGTTTTTGACCTTGGGGCTTGTCCAAATAAAATAAACATAAAACCACATTCATTAAAATTGATAAATATTTTGTGTGGTTATATTTTGACCCATTCAGATTGTCGCCTACAATGAAATGACAAATCATCATTTTTTTAAGCACGATCATAAATACATCTTTTTAACAAGCGCGATTTCGAACTCGTCAGATGGCGTCGTTGCTAGGTAGGCAAACGGGCTTAGTTTTGTGTTTTAAAATATTTTTGTTCGATTTTCCACATTCAGGTAGTCTGATCCCCGAATTTTCTACTGTAAATTCCATTTGTTTTCATGCATTTATTTTCTGTATTTATTTTTCTTGTCTATTGTATTATTTTTGAGTCATTCTCTTACATTATCTCTCTTATTTTTCTTGTCTATTGTATTATTTTTGAGTAACTCTCATATTTTTCTTATTTTTCTCTTATCTCTCTTACATTATCTCTCTTTTTTTCTTGAGCGGTTTTTCAAGAAATCGAAGCATCTTCACCGACTTCCGAAAAATCCGCAATTAATTTAAGATCGAGTCGAGTTGTGACAGAGCATAGAGTCTAGGTTTTTAATTTCTGCAAATTTTAAATTTCTGTAATTAATTGCTCATTTATAGCGGTGTCCGTTTGGACTCTCGTGTGTGTTAAAAGACTCTGAACTTTCTTCTGTGGTGTATTGTGGCATGTTTCACTCTCCGTGAGGGTGGGGTCTGACTTGAATGGCGATTAGGATAGACCTGCACATACGTCTCTCAGAGCATTTTTAATTTTAGATTGTGCTCGTAGGAATTAGGCCACACTTCACATTAATTGAGACGCACATATATCGTTCAATTTAGCCAAAATTTAACTCAATTCTTTCCCGCTAATAGAGCTTTCTACTAGGTGCGGTTTTTCATCGGCTTGCATCCATATAGATTAAATTTCAATTTTTGTATAGCATCCCACATGGAGATTGCGAGGATTCATTGTAAGTCTTCTAACTGAGCATACATCATTATTCTTGCGTGCAACGGCTTTTCTCAAATTTCTCGCTCTTGTTTTATCGCATAATTCTAAAAGGAAATTGGGATTGGATGGTAGACGTGTATTTCTGCTCACTTAAATTCTTCAGTGATCGCCTAATTAAAATTAGGACTGCTAAATATAGCCAATTATAAATTAACCCATAAAATTGAGAATTTTTGGGGGAGAGCAACCCCGACCTTGGATGTTTCTATTTTTCTGAGTGACCGAGAGACAACACTTAAGACTAGAGCCAAAACCCAGATTTTCATACAGACTACTGATTTTAAAAATGATTAGCTACTTCTCAGTAAGGAATACGGGTAGCCGGTAATCGGTCCGGACTTCCTTAGCAAAGTGGGTGGTTTAGAGGACACTGCGTAAGGCTCCGTCCTTAAGTATCATGGGTAGCCGTTTTACGGTCCGTACTTACACCTATACTGGCTGAAAGTAGATGTAACTAGTCGTACGAACTCGGGACAATCTTTAAGAAAATTTCTGACACCTAACAACTCGCTTAATTATTTTCCAAGATTTTCTTGTCACCAATTAAAATTGAAAAGATAATAGCCAAACTCTTACGGTTTCATTATGTGAGTTGATGAATCCGGAGTTTGATTTGTGTTTGCATTGGTGTGCGTGAATCGATATCAAAGATCAAAAGCCGCACATTTGATAAAATTTCTTTTGACTATCCCATGCAATAATCTCTCTCCTTTCTTGATTTAAACCTCATCATGGAACTTTTGTCCAAAAACTCTCCGCATCCACATCATGAGGATCATTACAAACCCAAACCATCATTCCTCTCAACTCTTTCAAAAATGGATGAACATTTATCTAAAAATCCATCAGAGCTATACTATGAAAATGAATTTGTCTCGGTTAGGCCCAAATCAACTACATCCTCTGCTTTCAATAATCCTCTAACATTTGCGGAAGACTTTCACCCACGAATGAATTTGGCCCCTTCATTGAATTCCTACTCGAATCATCTAACCACACATGACCACCTACCATCTTGGATTGAACCGTCTTATTCTCGATTTATCGTTAATGAATCATTTCAAGATCAAAATACCTTTGAGTCTCATGACTGGCCAAGAAGCCAAACCCAGATGGAAAGACCTGCACTTAATGATCATCAGTGTTGGATTGACCGCAACGATCACATCTCTATTGACCAACCTGAATATCACTCATTTGAACATCCTATTCATACAGAGGACCACATGGATGATATCGACACATATGCACTCTGTATGACCCCATTATTTGAAGATACGATCAATCATGACCATGGAAGTAGACTCTATTCAAACCAGGATGACATGTCCGAGTCACGGCATGTTGAGTATGAGACCTACACATTCCCGTAAAATCCCCCCACTGAGCAGCCTCCGTCTATAATTTTTGAGAAGAAATTTTCAGAAAATATTGATCGTATATTGGATATTTCGAGAAACTCTCCTCTCTTCACATACAGGAAAATGGAAGATGTAATTATTGAATCTCAAAACACACATCGACTGCTCCCATGATTGATCATGAACAGAATCTTGGGGATGATATTTCGAGGATCAATAAAAGATTCGAATTAATGGAGGATAGATTTCAAAAATTTACCGACCAACTAGTTTCACTCTCTGGGAGCTCGGACAGAAAAATGAATGAGGAAATGATTGGATCTCATGCTGAAAATTTTGAGGATATTCAAAAACCTAGAGATGATTCTGACATCGACACTTCTGCATATTATTCCCCTATAAATGACTATGCCTCTGACTCTTACTCTGAACATCAAAGCCCTTGCTCATCCGAGGAAGACACCACATCACCACACCACACAGAAAATACCAAAAAATTTGGAATATTTGAAAACCACAAAAAATTCGAAAATCTTGAAAAATACATAAAAATTGAATCTGAAGAAGATCTGAAGAATTTGGATCCTACTTTACAGGAAGCAATGGAAAGAAGATTGATGTTTGAACTTCCCTTTATAAAGGCCCTTGAACACTTCCCTGACCTTAAAGGAATTGTAATGGACAAATTAATGTTGAAAAAGTCAGACAGGATACGGACAAAGTCTGAAATACATATCTTGTCAATGGCCTCCTCCTTAGTGTTGAGGAGAAAAACCAAAAGCCACATAGTGAAGCGGTTGCCCAGATTTGACTGCTTAATCAAAGATACAATTTTCACCCATGCTCGGATTGATGACAATTCACCGATCAATATCCTTCCGATTTCTGTATTTTACGAACTCAAACTCGGACCGATCAGGAAGATTCGAGAGATTATTCAATTGGCTGATCGATCGATAAAGCGGCTGAGAGGAATCATTTCTGTCATCATGATATTCTAAGGTTCTCTGCTCAAAGTGGAATTCACGATTATTGATATTGAGCATCAAGGAGAATTCACCCATTCTCCAATTATTCTCGGAAAGCCATTCTTAGTATTGGCCAAGGCAATTATTGATTGTGAGACTCGGGAAATCAATTTCACAACATTGAAAGCACTTCGATCTGATACAGACTTTGAGGAACCATGATTTTCTGAGGCGACCCACAAAGTCCCCGACAGTCGTAACCATGAAGCGGTAGAAGAGCCCCACCCCGCTGCTACATCTGAGATAGTGGTTGTTGATGAGACTATTAGAGAATCTCCCACCCGCTCCATCCCAGTTGCGCTCACCATGGAGAATCAAGTATATGAATCTTATGATCCAGAGACTTATGCATGGACTCACCTTTGGTCAACCTATTCTGACTACACGGATCACATCAACTTGACACAGGAATGCTCCAATGTCAAAACAATTGAGAATGAACATGCAGAGACTCTTCCCAATATTTCAATTCCCACGGATCTCAAAATAGACGAACGTTTTTTCTACGATCCTGAGACATATGCATGGTTGCATCCAAGGGCAACCTTCTGTGAATATCTTGACCAAATCATCCCAAATCAAGAGTGCACCAACATTTAGGAGATTAAGAACAAACACGCAGGCCGCACACCGACCAAGGAGAAGAATTCCAATGGCTATTCATCTGGATACTCAAGTGAACCGACAACTTCATGAAATAAGAAAAAGAAAGTCACCTTTGTCCTTTCAGAAGAGGAATCAGCTGATGATCTCCCATCAGGTCCGGAAAAGGTAATCTACATGAGTGAAGTCTGCTCGGAAGCTCTAAAACCATATCTTCGCAAGGATCCAAAATTCGATTTTCATTGGACAACTCCCATTCCTAACTACTATTCATCCAAAGGTGATGCTCCTGCCCTCATCAAGTACACTGGAATTATTTCTTATGAGCTAACTGAGACCGGTGCTTCTGAGTATTCATCTAAGGACAAACTGCTTGCCTAAAGAAGGAACAAATTCTGAGGAAACAACTAAAGAAACAAAAAGACCAGAATATCTGGAGCGTGTCCACTTTCAAATACTATTCCTTTGAAGATAATTCCGATGATGGATATCTTTCATATGACTCAAACACTTCATCCACTATCCATCATGATTTTTCTGAGGATAACACTGATAATAGTCGGGAATCATATGCTTCATCTCTGTCTCATCATTATGATCACCCACCGTAGGCTCACAAAAAGATCAGCCGAAACTGCCTTAATCATCGGCTACCCACCCTCCCTCCCGACCACATCGGTCTCCTTATATAGCTTCTACCTCTACTTAGGCCAATGCCTAAGTATAGTGGGGACCGATGCCATCTGTATATACCATTCTTCTCCTACCGTCCGATCGCTCCATTTCCACCTTTCTCTTATACTTAGGCTGACCAGAGCCTAAGTATAGGAGGAACCGACACTCACCAGTATATACTCTCCCCATTCACATATCCCGATCGCTTAAATTTCTCCGCTCTTCTTCTATACTTAGACTATTCACATTCTAAGTATAGGGGGACGATTTTGTAAATCTTGTTCTTTTTCTTTTCCTTTTTCACTCTCTTACGCTTAGCCCGAGCTATGTCTTCTTTACACTTCTTGTGCTCTGAGGACACAACACTCACTAAGTATAGGGGGTCTGTATATATACTTTGTATAAATTTTACCCATATCTCGTACTTTCGCGTAAGTCTATATGTATTTACAGAGTGGTGATTAAATACAAAAACCCAAACAAAGAAAAAGAAAAGGAGTTTTTGCTACTAACACTGACTATGCCCAAAATTTTAGAAAAAAGGCTTCTTATTCATTTTTGCATTAAAAAAACAAAAATCCCTTGCATAAAAAATCCAAAAAAATCACAAAAAAAGTGTCCGCATTTGACACACATGTACCTCATCCAGCATCACATTCATTCGCATCAAAGTCTTTGGGCTCTGAACTGAGTTATGAGCCAAAACTGAGAGTGGTCTGGACTTGACTTTAATCCACCTAATTTTCAGAGGAACTTCACCAAGAAATAGGATTTTTAGAAGCTTCAGGTCTTTGACTTAATTCTTTAAGTTCCACATGACAATGTGCAGCATTTGACTCTTAGTATCTAACCAGGTCTCTTCATTCTGGGTACAACTCTGGAATAGGGAATTAATTTGTACTCTTGCACTATACACTTAGCTCAACTCAGATGGGATGTTTAAAGACTGTGAGTTTCTTTTCTGCTAGCGTGAAAATCTAAAGACCGGAGTACGGATTGAAATAAAGCTTCGTAAAAGGGATGGACGGCTAGGCATAATTTTTTCTAAGACCCCAAAAAATGTACAGAAATAAAAAGATTCTATATCCGTAGGGGCACAACAAGATCCAAGCAGAACCATCAAAAATTTCAAATACAAAGAAGCATTCTACCAAATAAATATTCGACCAAAAAGGTCCAAGCTTCAAGAAAACCTGCAGATCTTTGTGGAGACTCGGCTACACTGGCCATCTTCACAAGGAGAGGTGACTACACTGGCCACCCTCCAATTCTTTTCCCATTCTTCTAACTTCTCCCCCAATTCGATTGTGAACACAACGCAACAGACCTTAGAAGGAAATACCTGACTCCCTGAGGACGAGTTACTGGAGAGGAGATGAGCATGGTAGTCCAGCATTCTGGATGGGAAGAGCTAAAACCTTTCACACACATGAGTCGATTATTCAATGTTCATAGGGTATGCTTTGGGAAGAGGATTGATCTAAGATGACTTCTGAGCTGAAACTGTAGCAATGATGTGTAGAACTTGAAGGCTGTTGATTTTAAAATTCTAAGTCTTACAGAAGTTCTGCCACATTAATAATCCAAAGGTCGAGTCTAGTCTCATTTTCACCTTCAGCTCATGGTCTTGGTATGGAACCCAATCTCATTTCACCTCATGGCATTTCTTTTGATGCTCAGGGATGAGCATGGTTTAAGTATAGGGGGATGATGAATCTCGGATTCATCACTCTAAATCTCATTTATAAAGCTCAAATCCCTCAAAATCAATAGCATTTCTGTATCTATTCTTCATAATTAGCATTCATGCATGTTTTCATAAGAATTGCATTTTACCACGAATTTCTGCACAAAATAAGAAGCCAAAAATCTCAGCCAAAATTGACCTATAAATAGCCTAACTTCCTAGATTTTTAACTCATTCATTCTAACTCCGAATGACCCAAAACTACCTCCATTGTGTACATATCACTGACAAGAATAAACGAAAAATACAAAAATTCACTAACCCAAATAAGTGGACCAAAAACCCAAACCCTAATTTCAGGATTTCCGGACTAAAAACCTCATATCTTCCTCATCCAATGTTCGTTTTAATCATACTCACTTTTGAACTAATGTCCATTCAATTACCTTCAAAACAAGACCAAGTTCAAGTGAATCGGAGCTCGTATGTGAAAGTTGGGTTTTGGGCCTTTTTTGTACATTTTGTATTTTAGCGGTTTCTGACGTAATATTCAATGTACATTATTAACCAACTTTAGTTCATTTCTTTTTCATTATCTTCTTTGATGAAAGTTCTATTGAAATGCACAAAAATCCAAATCCAAAATGAGCTTTAAATCAAAGAAACAAATTGAGTCCAAGTCTTCACTAACTACATGTACAAAGTTGGTCATTTTCGTGTTTTATTTTATTTCTTCTTTTTTTTCTAATTAATAAAAATCCAAAAAAATGATTAATGTGTAATTATTTATATTTGATTTTATCATATTTTTTTGAATTTTTATTTGGTTTAAAAATGACATAAAAATTACAAAACCCAAAAATCAAGGTATTCTATGTACATGGGCTACCCCAAAAATATCACTTTGTTCATTTGATTGATTTTTGTTTTGATGTCTTCATGAAAGTTGTAGATCTCATCGAGGCGAGCAATTTTTGTGAAGAAACTTTTTTGATGCGAGGTCGTTTGCTATTTATTTTGTATTTTACAAAGTATTTTTATTTTCAGAATTTTGTGGTGTTGACACGTGGCAGCTCCTGGAGCTGCCACGTGTCAACCATTTTTGGCATTATTTACTTAATCATTTTATATTGAAATTTTAATTAAAAAATTAAAAATACCCGCACGTGTGAGGCATGTGCCAAGCACGTGCGCCACTCTCTCTCCCTTTGCCCACCACGTGGCCCCACTGGGTCGTCCGATCTCGGCTGATCGGACGGCCCGTGACCCTCGTCTTCTCCAGGCACCCCTTCCCAATCAAGCGTCGCCCTGCTCCATGATCTCTGTCGTGAATCCGCCACATCTCAGATCGCACATCTCATCTGATCACATCCCTCATCAGATCTTTACCCAATATCGTCAAGCCAATCGAATCGCCATCGACTACAATTTTCCATCTCCGGCGACCAACCCCTCTACCTATAAGAGACCCACCGCACCTACGAGAATGATTATCCGCCGATATCACCCATCTTCAAGGTCTCGCCGATGGTGACAGACCCGGCGAACCTCTTCTCGTGGCAAGGTCCGAGGCCCAGCCCTCGTTGCAGCGGTGACCTCCGCCTTTGCTGCCTAGCTCCAGTCCTCCTTCGTTGAGCCTACGTGATCTTCATCGACTTACTGCGCCAGCAAACACCATCGTCTTCATCGCCACCGGCAGCTTCATCGGCCCTCAGTCGTCATCGAGCCTACGCGTCACAACTCTGCCTTCGACGGCCGGGCACATCCACCAGAGCATCAGTTCCTACAGGCCAAAGCTCAGCCCCGCCAGCTGCGACCGTCGAGCAGTGGGCCCGAGGCCTCCCCACGTGCAAGGCACGTGACGGGAGGGAACACTTGCATCCAAGACCCCGGGAATTCCTTGATTTACAAGCTACCCCAGGGTCACGTGCTACATACATGATCGTCGAGAAAAATTGCAGAATACCCACAATGGTTCACATATTTGTATAGGAGCTCAGCCAACCTAAGGTCACGTGCCTGGCACGTGACCTTTGGTAATTTTGCAGAAATCCCCCCCCCAAACTCTCGGTAATTGCATAAATTTTCTTTTTTGCATTTTTTATAATTATTTTATCTATTACAGTTATACCTCTATATTATTCTATTATTCTGGACCTTTACATTACATTATTTTTTAATCCAAAAATATCATTGTGTTTCTCAATCAATTAATTCTCTACAGTTTGACATATTGTCGACATTTTTGTGATTGATGGTTAATTAATAATTAATTATTTTGTGGAAAGATTGCATATTTTGCCCACTTTCTGCTCTTAAATTTATACTTGATTAACCATTGCTTTAAAAATTCCCGAAAATTCATATATTGTAGAGTTAATTGTGATTGACAATGTGCCAAAAAAAGAATCTCATTTACATGCATAGTTTTGTACTGTAAAAATCATTTTGCATATTTTAGTGTTTGCTTTCTAATAGGTATTGAAACTAGTATTTTTGAGGTTTAGGATTTTTCTGAGATCAATCACCTAGTGATAGATCTTAGATAATTTTGTCCCTTGAAAATAATTAGGTTTAATATTTATTATAATTAAATATTGAAATTCATTTTGTTTGCATTTAAAAATTCATACAAAAATCATATCGCATCCAAAAATTCCAAAAAAATTGCAGTAATTCATTTCATCATATTTTGCATTGTGGCCAAGTTTCGTATTTTTCGGACATCGTTTGAGCATAATTTACGTTTTAGTCCCTATAATAGGCTAAAAATTGCATTTTTCATCCTTTATTGCATTAAAAATTCCAAAAAAAGATCGCCTTAAAACCGCGCACGAATTTTGATAGACATAATTTTAGGTTGTTCCTTTGCCTCCTTGTGTTCAACCTTGGGACTTGCCCAAGTAAAATAAATATAAACCACATTCATTAAAATTGATAAATATTTTATGTGGTCATATTCTTGACCGATTCCGATCGCCGCCTACAACGAAACGACAAATCATCATTTTTTTTAAGCACGATCTGAAATACATCTTTTTAACAAGCGCGATTTCAGGCTCATCATGGATATGATCCATAGAATCGATCGAGTGGATGGAATGCAAGCAGAGGCAAAGGGTTGAGATGAAATCCATCAAGAGAGATCCGATGGTGTGGGTTGAATGGGAGACGTAGAGGTTGCTCAACCTTTGGATGGGCGCAGATCTTACGGTCAAAATGAGGGCATAAGGAAGCGGCTCAGATTAGATCGGGGGCAATGATCAAGGGTTGAGATCAAGGCATAGAGGAGGAGTTAGGATGGAAGCGCTCATAGGAGATCAGACGACCCAGAAGCGAGGCCGGGTGGTGCAAGGAGCTACGACCAAGTAGGCAGCTCAGAGAGCGCCACGTGGTTGCATCTGAAAATTCGAAATAATAAAAACAAAGAAAAATATGAAGAAATAGTTGGAGATAAAATTAGAAAAATTCAAAACATGAAAGTTTTAGATCTTGATGATATCTACAAGTTTCATGTGGGACAAAAAGATAAAAGTGGGGGGGGGGGGGTATTTTAAAGGGTTAAAAATATCGATTTTGGATTTTGATGGTTTTTTGTATTTTTTAATTCTTTTAAGGGTTAGGGCAATTATAGACAATTAATAAACCTAATTTTTAAGGGTTTTTAAAAAAAATAATTACAAAGTAAATAATATTAATTAAATAAAATAATTATAGGGCAATTATACATTATATAATATAAGATAACAATGAGGAATTATTGAAGGATATGAGAAGATTCTTAAGCGCATTATGAAAGCGTGAGAATCGCATCATATGCGATCAGGAGAGACTAGATGCACTAGTTGCTCGAGGCAGCGGAAATTAAAAAATTTTCATGTGACGAAACCACATGATCCAAGAACACTTCTCGGATCATTTCGTCTAAACCAAAAACAAGTATTAGGGTTACCTCTTGAAGCGTGGTTGCGATCGAGTATCTAAACAAAGAGACCTCCTTTCTCAAGTCTGATCCATCGGAGGAGATGCTTGCGAGTGCATTGATGAAACATGTGCTTCTCGCAATCCATGTTGATGATCCAAGCGACGAATCTCCTGATCTCGTCACATGAGATTCGATGTCTTCTTCACGAGCGAGGTGCACCGAAGGAGACGGAGATACACAAGCAAACAGTCCGACAACGTAACGGCAACGTTGCGGCGAGAGCGACTCTCTCTAGGGCACCATGGTAGACGGCCACAAGAGAGAGAGAGAGAGGGCATGTAGAGAATGAGAGAGAGAGAGAGAGTTGCTATCTCCAACTTGTGTTGTGTGTAAAGAAGAGCAAAGAGGGTGCCTCTCCTTTTATAATATTTTGGGATCCATGGATCTCAATCCATGGACAACACAAATCAAATGGATCACATTGATTTATATTCCTTTCAATGGCTATGATCTTGTTACTAAAAATACAACAATAATAAATTTAATAAAATCAAATATATATTGAATATAACTTGATTTATATTAAATCAATCTCCACTGGAGAAATAGGAAGGAAGCAAACCTCCTTCCATAAGAGGAGTGGACGGCCACCACATTCCATGTAGGAATTGTGGCCGTCCACCCTCTATACAAGGAAGGTGGCTTTCTCCTCTTATTACATGAGATTCCACTATCCCATGAATTTCTCCAATATTTGCAACAACTTTTGTTGCAAATTATTTCACAAAAGTAAATCCAATTTATTTTGGAACATTGTAATAATGCCATTGGAAATTTGTTAATCACATTCATAACCCAAGATAAAATGTAAATTAAATTTTCAATTTAATGTCCAATGTGAACCAAATCACTTCAGCATTTAATTAACAAATGCAAATTACAATTAATTCTCTCTTATATATTATAAATCACATTTATAATATATATATGATTAATATGGATAGTGTTATCCACATTATTCATATCCATGATAATTAAATCGCATTTAATCATCTTGGATCTCTATTCTCATGTTCCCAAATAATATGAATCACATTCACATTATTTATATCTTTGATAATTAAATCATATTTAATTATCTAAGATAACTCTCTTTATAACATGAACCAAATTCATATTATTCATGATAATTAAATCTCATTTAATTATCAATTTTTTCGCAATGCTCGGATACATATATCAACAATGATTTATCCTGAACTCTTTCAAGGATAACGCGCTTTAGGATATGGTGATTGTATTGTTCCATGTATAGTGACTTGGATATTGAGATCACATCTCAAATCTAGATCTTGCGGACCTCTCATAGATGCTTCATTAAATCAAGACCGCAAATCTAATCTTCTTATCACATCTGAATCACATTCAGATCAGTGTCCAACATTTGGACAAAGATCAGATTACTTCTCTACTGAGAGGAGCCACTAAAATCCAGACCCATTTCATCACTCCCTAGGAATGGAAGCGTCATGGTTATACAATCATTTATAAACACATCACCCTCAGGTATTCCCAATATCTGTACATCATGTATACTAGAAGACTCGGAATAAACCCGAAGTATTAGATCTATTTTACATTATATACTTTAGGGTTTTATCATTAAGATTCTCATTCGATCATTGGGAGTCGGTATCGATCATATACTTTCCAAAAGCATATATCATACCTAGGTCTTGATCATATACTTTCCAAAAGTATATATCATACCCAAAAATTCAGTCAAGCTTCCAAAGTGAGATGATCGTGCACGAAATTTGATTCTTCCCAATATCTCATTAGTGATCTCATGTCTTCCGGTTCAGTAATTAACCTGTATGATCCCTTTCAGAGATCGTATTACTCATATGCCCTTACATGCACACCAGTACACCGGTGTGTAGACCTTGGTCTGCCAAATGTACATACTCAGACATATAGTAACACATATGTTTGTAGTCAGAGGATGCGTGCCTATATCGTGATAGCATATGACATAGGACTCTCGATCTTGTTAAGTCAACTCTTTGATCTAACTAATTTAACACCTCCGAATCTCTATTCCTATGCAGAGGACCTACATCAAGAGGTCAGTAAGATATCAACCTTTAGAGAAAAGATTGTCGTCTCCTTCTCATGTTGGAGATCCTCTCTTAACAATCATTTGACGATGCTTGAAGAGTCCTTAATCTAATTCTTTAGATATTCATCCAAGCACCATCCTCTACGATTCAATAATCAACAGTTGTATGATCATTAAGATGGCTATGATACAAAACCCTAATTGTACTAAGGGACCTATTATGTAAATTAATTATTCTCCATTTCAGATAAGGGAATGATATTTGCAATAACATTTATTGCATAATGGCTCGACGTGGGCTCGCACGTCCAAGAATCTCCCACTAGCCCAAAGAGCCATTAATGGGCTAATCATTTAAACCCGCACTCATGTGAAAATCATAGGCTATTTAGAATAATAGCTAGGTAAGTTGATCAGTCATTCTGTTCCCGAGAGACTAGGCCAAGTACTTTTATGGTACTTGCATATCCCCTAGTAACAGTGCTCGCATCCAATGTGAATGTTGCATCATATGCAACCAATACTCAATCTTGTTAGTTATACTGTCCTTGACACTACAGCTCGATAATTATTATAACCAATATTTCCATAGTCCTTATCAGAAACCTTTATTAGTGCAGATCTCTATCTCCTAAGATATCTGCAATTACGACCTTTTAGATCTCTATCTATGAAGTCTTAGGTTCCTGCATATAAGACTTAGATATCACTATCTCCAAAGTCTAGTCATCTTTGAAGATATTGTTATTACTGCAACCAAGTGTTTTATCTCCATAGTAGGATTAGTAACAGTTTACTACTCCCATTGTATGGCAGACATCTAACTTTTATACGCATCTAGCATACACTCGACTTCTCGTAACTGATGCACAAGGGCATTCAGTTTTAGCATTCACTTCCTCAACTCCTTGAGGTGTTGTCCCTTTAGATAAGTCAGTACCATATCTTAAGGAAAAAGAAGCCTTTCTTGGAATTTTTCAAAAAAATGGAATATGTCCAAGGTGTACTACAAATGTGACAGTCCCAACACCTTCTTCTCTATGCTTCTGAACACATTCAGAACTAAGATCCAAGAGGTATCCTTGTGATCATATCTTAAGTTATGGAACAACCAGATTATAAAACACTTATTATCATCCTTATATCATTCCAAGTGATTAAGATATTATCTACATTTAGCATGATGAACACAATGGTACTCCCACTAATCTTTACATGGTTCATAAAGATTCTATCAGAAATCATAACATTAATAATTTCATTAAATCTTATGTTCCAACTACAAGAAGCTTATTTGAGTCCATAGATGGATTTCTTTATCTTGCACACTTTGCTTTCCTCAACCATGAAGCCCTGAGGCTACTTCATATGAATATCCTCAGAGAGGTATTCATAGAGGAATGCAATATTGCCTTTCATCTTGTAGATGTCAAAGTCAAGTTGTGTAGCTATAGTTAGCAATGTTCTGATGTGTTTAAGTGTGGTCACTGAAGAACAAGTCTCATTGCAAGCAATGTCTTCTCTTTAGGTGTGTAGCTCATGGCTACGAGTCATGCTTTGAAGGTCTCTACCTTCTCATCAGGTTCCCTCTTTCTCTTGAAGAGATCCATTTATACCTTTCTGGGTCTTACCCATATAGTTGGATCGTCGAGGGACCATATACATCACTTGTATATGAAGTCTATTTTAGACTTTATTGCTGACATCCATCTTTCCAAGTCATGATCTTCAGAAGCTTCATCACATGAAGTTCGATCATTGTCAGATTTCTCTAACACATGGAATCCATCCTCAAACTCATTTGAAGACATATGAGTGTTTCATCTTTAATTGTTCTTTTAGTTTCTGATTTCAAGAGCCTCATTATCTTCTCAAGATTAACTGAGTTCCTACACTTCATTTTCATCCTGATTCTCAAGAGTCTCAACCTCTACAAATCACATTCTCAGAGATGATATCTTTTAAGAATCTCAAGGTCATAAAGTAGGTATCCAATACCATCCTTTATTTTCCTAACGAAGTAGCACTCCCTGGTGTTAGATTCGAGCTTACATGCATGGAACCTTATTAAGGATATATATTGTAGTCTCTACTACATATATATATATGGGAAACTAAGAGGTAATTATGTCATCATTGATCAAATCATGTCACACATGATCAATTGTATCTCCCTACAACTCCATTGAGTTTAGGTGTATTAGGAGAGAGATGGGTATGATATTCCTTTCTCTATAAGGTATTCCATGAATTCATCTAATAGGTACATGATACCTATATTAGATCAAATTCATTTCACCTTCCTTCAAACTTTGGTTCCAAACCAAAATTGTGAAACCTTTGAACATTTCAAAGTTTTCTAAGGTGAAGGAAAGAAATCTCATATCACAAATAATCATCAATAGATATCATATATCCATAATGTTTATTCTGATACAGATGATCCATATACATCAATATGTATGAGATCTTGAATACCTCAGCATCGAACACCATTCCCAGAGAAGGGTGTATTGGACATTTTACTTTGAATACGATATTCATAAGTATGTAAGTTTTGAAGTTTTAGACATTCTAAAGTTTCATCTCTTACTAGTCTATTGATCACACCAACAGACAAATGTCCAAGGCTTGATGCCAGATCATTGTCAAATGATCTTCACCCTCCAATTTATCTTATAATGTTTAATTTTCAGTATTAGAAATGTTAATGAATCATTCATTAATTTAATAATTTAGTAGAGTCGTCCAGATGTCAGACTACTATCTGAAATATATCCATCATAACTCTTTATGATAGGTCTATTCCAGAATTCATGTTTGTTTCCAACATTTAGAAATAAACTATGAGTGTATTCTAATATCTAGGTCATAGAGACATTCTCTAAGACTAAGGACTCTCCTACTAAAAATATGAAGTCAGTCTATCAAATAGAGATCGTTTCAACAATTGCATCAATTCTAATATAGATGATTATTAAACCGTAAGATCAAATTTCTAGTCTTCTAATACATATGCAACAATTGGATGTGTTACTAGAAGAATGAGATACAATTGATAGACTTTGATCTTATCAAATAAGCAAGTCAATATCAATGATTATATGTATATTATTCTGATGCACTATTCGAGACCTTCTCTATGGACTCTAGATAGACTTGATAGTCATACTATTGACACATCAACTTGTTGCAGTATTGGCATTCATCCAACTCTTTGGATGTATTATGGAAGTCACATAAGTACGATCAGCTCTTTGATTATCCTTCTCATCTTGGGTCTGACCCATGCTTCCACTGCGCTCCCTTCATTTATAAACAACCATTGCTTTAGATAAAGGAACTCTTATATTGAATTCAAAATATTTCAATATAAGAGTACTTCAACATTTATATATGCTTCATTCAATTCATACAATATGAATATTTTGAAGCTTCATAAATGACTAGAGTATAGATAGTAGAGTGATGACACTCATCGTATCTACATCCATCTAAACTCTGAAAGACTTTGGTTCAAGTAGGTATTCAAAAATGTTGAATATATCATCTCTTATAGAGCTACCATTCTGTATGATGCAGTGAACCATGCCATTCATGATTAAATGTTAAGAGCACATATGTATGCCATACCATCTTCTTAGATTTTATAAGGATTAATTGACAATTGTGATCATCATCGACATGTCACTTCCAAAGTACATTCGATGAGATCAAGACTATAGAGACATACAAACCCTAGGGTTTTTAATCCTATTGTCTATTTAATTGTCATTCCTCGTTATTACGAGGAAACTTGCATATTGCAACCACATACATTATGTGTTCAACTGCAAGTACAATATCTTGATCATGGATCCAATCCATGATATTATACTGATTGTTATTGAGTATAACATTGAGTGGGTTTAATAAAGGATTATCTAAATAAGAAATTTGCATAAATATATGTAAACATATGTTTTACTTTGATTTAGGAATTTTTATATCAAAGTTGTCTTGCCTTGTCAACACTGAAAGTTCATTCCTTTAATCACTTTCAATGTAAGAGATATACTTACCATTATATCTCAAGCAAGATTCTGGGATCTCCTTTCTTATCTTTGTCACATCCTAATAATATGAGAACCTGTAAATCCGATAAAAAGAAGCGGGAATACATTCCACCTTACAAGTCTAGCTTGCATTCCCAATTCGATCTTTAACACCCAGGCTCACCACCCCTTAGATGATATTCACCCATTATTAATTGAACCAACCATCAACAGGAATACAATTCGCTATGTGCAATCCAATCTGATATTGGGATCACTACACATACATCCTTACTCTTTCGAGAAGCGAAGAGCTCGATCCAGATGCGCTTGCATACAGGAGTTGTCATTTCGAATAGACGTCTCCTACATACAATCCCTGGTGACGGAACCCTTCGCCTTGATGGGAGACCATGGATGTCACTTATGTGATCCCACATATCATGTTCAAATTCTAATTAATTATTATAAATCATAATTCTTCCAAGGAAAATACAACTTTATTCATAATAGAGTGTTTTAATTTAATTGGATTCCAATTAATCTAATCATATTAAATTAATGATCCAACTAATATACAACAAACATTCTTTTATTGTTACTTGAAATATGATATTATCTCAAATACTTATTATTTTGAATTTTAATAATTAGAAAAATACATCGTGATCTCTCCTGCATTATCGAGTCCCTACCTGCTGTCATGGCCAGTACCGACGGGAGTGGGACAGACCGCACACGGTGCAACCTGCTACCCAAACGCTCCCCGAGTAGACACCATATCCTCATCGGGAAAGGATAATATCAAATTGATCATTGTAGAGCCATGACATGGGATTCGAACAACCTCTAAATCCCATGCAAATCCTCCATTTTAAGCCAAATTGCAGTGTTAATGACATAGTTCTAATACTAGGTTAGTTAGCTCTCCTTAGTTGATCTTAAGATCTGATTACAAATCCAATTCATTGATAATTCAATAGATTTTTTCTGGTTATGTGTAACCTATTTGTTTATATCCATTCCATAACAGTTCAAGTTCCAACTGAAGCAATTTATTAATCAGGTTGTTTTCAGTTGCAAGAACAAGCGGAAGGTGAATTCATGTTTGGGTTTGAATCTTTAATCTAAAATCCTAGACCGATTCTCCAAGAATCGAGTCTACGTGCGTGCAACACTTAGAATCTCTGTTTCACCATATGGAAGCCATCAACTTCAGCCGTCGCTCTTCGATTTTGGGGGAAGAACGTCCCTCTTCTCCTGTTCTTACAGGATCTCGACATGTGGCACTGATGAAAGGCTACGATCACGCCTCACATTCTAATCTCAACCGTTCATTGAAATGACATGCGAATATTGCAGCTTAAATCCAACAGATTTGCATGGACTTTAACCCACCTCCATAACTTCATGAAGTTTGCATTTAGGTCCTCAACATGAACCTAAACGTATATAACTGAGTTTCTTTCAGAATTACTTTTTTACATCTGTACCCTTGTACTGCTTGGACATTTTGACACACTCTCTATACATTATTTCTGGTCGATTTTTCTAGATAGTTACATAACTATCCTAACAAGGTTTTTACGCATTTATTAGATTATTTTCTCGCATTTTGATTTGTTTTGATTATCACATTCGTTTTGAGTTTTCTTCTTGTGTTTCTTTGAGCACATTGCATGATTTTGATTTCTCGCCTTACCTATATTGTACCACATGCCTATCACATATACATATCATCACCTTTCTACTGTATAGTAAATCATTTTGAAAAGTATATCTCTTATTTTGAAAATTTAAAAATACAAATATTTTCTCCTAACCTTAATCACCATGTGGAATAATATATTGCATTATACTCCATATACTTTATAGTATCATTATTTTCAAAATTAATCACTTTTGAAAAAAAACAAAAAAATCAAAATAAAAATAAAATAAAATTTAAAAAATGAAAATCAAAGAAAAAATGATAAAAATTAAAAACTGCAAAAAGAAGTCGCGAAGAAGAAAATTAATCCCAAAATCGATCTTTAATCCCAAGTATACTTTTGCCTCCCTGTGTTCGACACATGGACACTTACCTGTAGGGATGCAAATGGTATCCGATCCGTCACCATATCCGTTTTACACATATTTTGACATCTGTATCCGTATCAGTTTTAAAATGGATACAGATATTGATATCGTTTTGATATCCACAAACATTTGTATCCGCGTATCTGTTTCGTATAAAAATATAGTCATAGATTTATTTTTAACCCTATATAACATAATTCTATACCTCCTTTTACTATATTTATATAATTTTTATTATATAAACACATTTAGTAAATTAATATCACGTGTTTTCCCTCTAATTCTTATATATTTACGCAATTCTATAGAGTATTTCTAACATTACTCGTGTGTGATCGGTATCCATTTTACATCTGTATCTGTTTTTAAGGATATGGTAAGATAGATTTAATATCAGTCAATATTGTTGTCTGCATCATTATTCATATTAAAAAATAGATAAGGTTACGGTAATACCTATATCCTTATTCGTATCCGACTGTTTGCATCCATACTTACTTGGTTAATATCAAGTGAAGAGAGAGGGAGAACTTTCTTATATCCATATCCTCCCTCTCTCTTATTTATTTTGATCACACCCTCTTCGCAGGTGCTACATCCAACAATCTTCTTAAGACCTTGAAGGGACGCGTTATCACTAGGCTGTTAGATCAGAAGCTATTCTAGGACTCAGATCCGAGTAGTGTTGGATGGTTGGTGAGGGCATGCAGGAAGATCGTAGGGATGCAGTTGAAAGCGATAGAGGTCATTGGATGAAAATCCAACGGTATCTGCTCTCCTCCATTTTATGTGTTTGGTGGCGATAGTGCGAAGCTCTGAAAAGGCTCCTGGAGCTCCATCGAAGCGCTGACGTCTCGGAGGCAATCAGGGCAGGATCGTGGACTCTTGATAAAGACAGAGAGGAGCAGAAGCTCCCACTTTGGCTGGAGTGGCTTGATGATGATTCCGTGATTCATCTCCTTTGTTCTTTCATTGTGTCTAAAATCCTTGGTAAAATACATGAAAATATCAACTAATTCTCATTAATTAACATACTAACTATTTGTTAGTATTATATATTTAACACTTATTTAATCCAAAATAAAAGAATACAGAGAAAAAATAAAAGAAACAAGTATGTGAATATGTAAATATGTACATACTGATCCTAACTCCCAGACCATGACAATATTGACTTGGTCAACAAGATAAATAAGTAGGGCGGTCACGAGATGATCGCAGATTGTCTACTCCTACAACTTGATGAGTTTGACTTGATTTTGGTTATGGATTAGTTATCAACTCATCATAAACTTGTTGATTGCTTTAGGAAGACAGTTGTTTGCAGGATTCCGGATTTACCCGAGTTTACTTTTGAGGGTACTTTACATAACTCCAACTTGGAGTACATTTCAGTATTGCGAGCTCAGCGACTTGTTGATCAAGCTTGTGATTCATACCTTGCATTTGTTAGAGAGGTATCTAATCAAGAGCCGATGACACAGGACATCCGAGTAGTATCAGAATACCCAGATGTGTTTCCTGATGAGCTACCAGGATTCCCTCTTGAGAGAGATCAAGTTCGAGATCACATTGCTACCAGATACACAGCCGATCTCGATGGCTCCTTACCGCATGGCACCCGTCGAGTTGAGAGAGCTTAAGGTGCAGTTATAGGAGTTACTTGACTTGTGATTCAGAAACGATCAAATCGAGATGTTTCGCATCGCAACAGCTGGACTATCAGGGAAATGATAAACAATTGGCCACCTAGCCCACGGATGTGACATGGAGAAGAGAGAGTCTCAACGACTCTATGTATAGAAGCAAGTAGCCTCGAAGCAAGAAAAAAATGCGTCGCACCAGAATCAAATAGAACATGGAAAGGTCGACCCAAGACTGAGACCATACCTTTCACCACAATAGCTGGTGAATGTGTTTGCTCAGTAACTGCATATAACTGACCCTACCTGGCTGGTGCAGTACTAGATCCTACCACACTCTGTGTCTGTCTCTACTGTTGTCGCTTGAAGTTGGAGTTCCTGTCACGGAAACTCCCTGAACGTTGTGCCTGAGGCTGTGACTGTGAAGGTTGTGGTTGAAGCTCACCAGTTCTCTGGGGACATTGATCCCGGTAGTGTCCCCACTCATGGCATAAATAGCATCGGACATGCCAGGTAGATGGAGTAGTCGTGTCCATGCTCTGAGTCTGCCCTGTTGGCCTCTCATAGCAGCCAACTGCTGCTGAAGATCGGTAAGAGCCGTCAATATGCGTGCCAACTGGTCAGTCGTCTCCTGACCTGGTCGGGATGCCATGGCTCTACATGAGAACCATTTTTAGTAATAAAAGTGTTATTCACAGAAACTTATCATATATGATTTTTCTCTTCTTGGGATATAATATGAAAATTAATGAAATTGGTGACATATGTGGTAATGGAGTATCATAAAAATGTAGAGCACAAGTGTACAAAACATGTTATTCACCATGTACATATAATCATCTATTTTATTTATCATTCACATCTTTTTAAATCAAAATATTTTCTTCTTCAAACTTATTTATAACAATGTATATTATTTTTTGTAAAAATATAAGAAAAATAATTTAATGTATAGATAACATGGTACAAAGAATCGAAAAAGCTGTAAAATGAACATTCGAAGCTAAATATCTACTCTATATAACTCAAAATATACCAAACTCACTTTCAATGTATTTAGAATTAAATTATCTTTAAAATGAAAGTAGTTCTTATTAAAATCAGAGTTAATATGCAAAAGTCGGCTTTTGGGGCACCAAGATATCTGTACAATTGTATAATGTTCTATTATTATTTTATTCTTTGTAATTTTCCATTATTTATATGTTTATTAGTTTACTTGTATTTTATAATATTTATATATAATGAAAATAAAAAATTACTAATGTTTAAAATAAATATATACTTATTATATGGGTATAATGTACATATATTGAACATAATACTATTTATTCAACAATATCCATAGAATCTTCATTGGTTGAACCTCATCTAGAGGAATTTCTATGAGCAGCACCTGGAATAGAGAACCTTCATCATTGGCATCACGTCGAGCATCATCTAGAGATACCCAAGCAACATACATCAGTTGGCACTGGGAGAAATAAAAACAGCAAATGGATTGATCTGATCTGAACCTTTGCAACATATGGAGCATAGATCGCATAGCTTCTAGAGACATGAAAATCACAAAAACAATTTAGGGAGGATTACAACATCTCTGATGCATTCCTCACTATAGCAGAGGATTTGTTTCCTCCACCTCCTGCATCAGATTCTATAGCTTCCATCTGATCGAATTGATAAGGCGGTGTAGATTTCATCTTATTGGCAACCACCCAAGGAATCGCACGTGAGAACACATGTGAATCTCAGATATTTTGAGGAGCTTTACACGGTTACCTCCGAACTTCGTGATTATTACGAAACGGTGATCGAACAAGTAGGTTAAGGTCCAACACGTGAACCTCAAATGTTTTTCTGGTAGTTTTGCGAATAGAACCCTCGATTTTTATTGATATTACAAACATGTAACTGCAAAGGAAATCACGTGCACGACCACGTGAATATCTTGGAATTTTACGCACATGGCCCCTGCATGTTATATTTGCATGCACACTCTTATATTATATATATATGTATATGTATATCAACTATATCCCTATCCAATATATTAAGTAAATCTTCTTATAAAATTAGTACAAAATCAGATACATAAAATAAAATCAAATAAAAATACAAGTATATACATTATAAAGTATATACATTATAAAGTACATACAAACTCTTAAAATAACATAAAGAATGAAACAAATCTAAAAAATAAATAAAAAATATATTACATATATTTTACTATATTCTAAACAATAAACTGGAAAGAAAAAAATCAATACTAAAACCTCTTAAAATTTTAAAATATTCCAAAACTTATTAAAATCAAAACTAATTCATAAAGAAAATCCCAAAATACGTATAATACCTTGTTTTAGATGTATTTTCATATTCTTTTACAGTAAAAATAAATTTAAAATATTTTCTTACTGTTTAGTATTTTTTAAAATTAAAAATACTTCCCTATTTTGTTTAAAAACATTGTTTTGACTTTAAAAACTAATTTAAAAACCAAAATAAATTCTAAAAATAACCTAAAAATAGTAAAACAAATATAAAGCATAAAAATATTAAAAGATAAAATCAAATACAAAATACAAGACAAATACTTGTACTTCTAACATATATGTATATAAAACAACTCTAAAAATAATACAAAACATAAATCAAACTAAAAATTATTAAAAAAAATCAAAAAAATCATATACCTTAGATTACTCTATTTTCTACCTCAGTTTCCACGATATACCTCTCTGAGTTCGACACTCTCGTACTCACCACATACACACAACTTTAGGAATATAAATAAAAACACACAAAACGTTCTGGTAATTTTATTTGATCGATTTAATGACACTATTCTTCTTTTATAGTAGTAGATCAGGTAACGTTTCAGATGGCATCATTTTCGGAGAGGCAACTCTTGGATAGATAGCTGAGCCTTAGATTTTTAGGGTTTCCATTTTTAACTTAGACATATGTTTCCATTTTTGTTTCATATTTGTTTCTTGTGTTTCATTTTGTATCTTAACCCGTGTTGTAGGGCCAATGTACCAAGGTCAACTTCTTCGAGAGTCGAGCATCTGAGGGATTTAGAGACCAACTTTCTTCACAAGTTGGTAGTAGAGGAGCATCACGAGTTGGGTGGAGCTGACTTTTATTTCTTTTTGTTTCTGTGATGAGAGAGGAAGGGCCATTTGCCCATTTGTCATTTGTAAAAGGAGCCCTTAAGTGCATCCTGACTTGTAGCTAGTCATTACATTTTTTTTCTTGAGGTATGTTTCACCAGCACATGTGCTAGGGGACCTCATCGCGGTTTTGGTTTTCTTACTTTTATTTGTTTTCAGTGGTTTTCGTGTGCTTGGGTAGGTGCTTGATTAGTTTAAATTCTTTGCTTGCGCACACAGGTTAACTTAATTCTAAGGAGATAACCTATTCAAAGTAATCAGTTATTCCCGTGTAAAACTTATCACCGTTTATAGGTTACACATTTTCTTTTTTGATTTTTATGCATATAGGTTAGTTTAAATTCCTTGCACGAATCATTCATGCATTCATAGTTTTTCGTGCATTGTATTTTATCTTTCACCCCATATTTTCCTTTACTTAGGATTAAAGGAAAAACAACAAAAAATGCGTTAGCCGTTTGCTTTCAGGAAATCAAAAAGATCAAAAACGTGATAAACCAAATAAATTTTGGACTACTTAATACCACTTGATCTAAAATCAAACATAACAGACATCATTGCTTGATTAGGGAGAGCAATCCCCTCATTATCATAGGTTTTCTCCCAACCGAGCGAGGTGTGTATACATAAGGAGTAGAACCAAAAATACTGGACTTGTGCCCTAAGCTCTTGGACTTTGACTCTTAGGTCTTGTTATTACTGCAAGCACTTGCCTCAGACATTAGCAAAAGTAGTATTGTATTAAAGTAGGTGTTTTTTCTTTAGGACTTGACCCGAGATATGATGAATCCACGACTCATCGCCTTTATTCTTTCATTTTGGCTAACATCCTTGGAAAATACATTTAAATATTCACTAATTCTTGCTAATTAACATTCTAATCATATTTATTAATATTATATATTTAACACTAGATTATTTTGTCAAAATAAAATAATAAAGAGAAAAATAAAAATAAAAGAAAATAAGGATGTAGATAAGAAATATGTACAATTGATTCTAATCCTGAGACCAGGTCACATGGTTGACATAAATAAGTAGGGGGGATATAAGGATCCTAATTTATAAAAATATCAGAAAATCAAAATCGCAAAAATACATACACACATTTTTCACCTTGTACATATGTTCATCTATTTTATATATCATTCTAATCATTTCAAATAAAAATATATTCTTCATAAAAGTTGTTTATAATAAACTATATTAATTTATAAAAATTAGTTAGCATATAAATAAGTAATTATGATAAAACTAAAAATATTAAAAAAGTCAAATTATAAGGA